>CAIGRP010073608.1:0-13129 GCA_903798385.1 Fraxinus cuspidata | reverse complement strand
AATAATAATAATAATAATAATAATAATAATAATAATAATAATAATAATAATAATAAGGTAAAATGGGAAGAGGAGGAAGATGTAGAGGAAGTTCAAGTTCCTCTAGAGGAAGGGGAAGAGGAAACTCAAATCAGGCAGAATGGAATGTCTTTCCATCTGGGCTTAAGAATGACCTTTCATACTTCTGTCATCCAGATATTTTTGTATGTCTGAACAAATGGATAGAGAGTTTTATGAGGCAATCCTCATGGAAATAGGGTCAGTTGTAGCGGCCATTATTGAACGGTAAAATCCGTTTTATATTTATCCCTTTCATCAATTTGGATTTGCCAATATCCAGATTTTAATTCAAATTTTGAAAATAGAAGAGCTTCACTAAGCCTTGATAGTAATTCGACCTAGCCTTAGTCCTCGGAGTTGCACATCCTTTTTTGTTAACAATGCAGCAGAAAAGGAAAGAGGAGCACCAAGATTAGTCATTTATTACAAGCCTCTAAATAAGGCTTTGAGATGGGTAAGATATCCAATCCCTAATTAAAAAGATTTACTATCAAGGTATATCTTGGTACATTACTTTATGTTTACTTTTTGTACCCTTTGAAGTTGTTTTGTATTTTGCAACACAATGCAGCGTTGCTTACAATTTGCACATTTTGGTACATTTTGTCGTATTTTGATACAGTCTTGGCATTTTCGTTTATTTTGGTATGTTTGTGTATAATTTACACGTTTTTGCTTATTACAGCTCATTTCGGTATATAACACGCATTTTAGTACAATTGACACTTTGCTGTACACTAAGTGTATTGTGGTACTCTTTGGGGGCATTAGTATACATTTTGTACATTTTGGTAAACAATAGGAGCATTTGTTTCGATTTGTGGATATTTGTTTTGATTATTTTGGTACCATTCATGCAATTTGAACCCTTTTGGTGCACTTCACACATTTTAGGAGAATTTTTTTACTTTCATGCATTTTAATGCACTTTTTTAAGTTCATCGAAGAACAAGAAGAATAGTGAATCCTCACTTTAATTAGTTCACTTTAATTACAAGGTACGAAGAACATAGTTACTGAATGCTTGGATTTGAATATGTTAAGAGTGGTGAACTTATAATCGGATTAAAAACCAATATTGAGTGATGAGAATCATGAAGAGCAAGCTAGCAAGGATCCTTTGCATGTTCCAGATAGACTAATTACAATATCAAGAGCGAAGAAGATCAAAGAAGTCATACCAGAACTTATCCAGACAACGTGAGCCGAGTAATTAAGTACAACTAACAAGACACCAAACTTCTAGATGGACATGAAGAAGAACCAAATTTATTGTGCTTAATTCAAGCTAAGTTGGAAGAAGCAAAGCCGAGAGTGTAGCCAAAAAGCGGCACACACTCTCGGTCAAAATAGGGCGCGCGCTTGTGGAAGCAAAATTTTTAACCAAGGCATTATTTTAGAGACTAATATACAAAGTGAGATTATTCGCTTTCATTTCTTGTTCTTAATTGAACTATCCCAAACTTATCAAAGACTTCCAATCTTTTTGGCGCTCAACCCTTCCGCCCTTGGTTATTCATTCAGAAAATTATTAGGTCAAGGTTATAACTCTAATTTTATCTTTCTTGGGGTTCCATCAAATCTAGTGTTTACATCTTATTCTTTAAGTCATTCATATCATTCTAGTGGGTTGAAGCTTTGACTCTAAAATCAGGTTTTTGTCCTTTATCTTTCTTTTGTTTTCCAGTTCCAATTCTTATTGTGTCTTCTTCGTTGAATCATCATCTTATACTTTAAGTCATTCATATCAAAACATCAAGAACATTCAAGAATTGTTTAGTTCATTAACCCTAGTATAACAGTATAATTTTTTCTTTTCTTGCCTTGATTTTTATCTTTCCATTAAGTTTTTGTAAAAGATAATGAAATTTTTTTTTTTAAAAAAGCAAAGAATATTCAAACGGAAAGCAAAGAAAACAAAGTTAAAAAAAAAAGAAAAGAAAAAAGCCAAAAAAATCATGAAAAAGGCAAAGAAAGTTCAAGAAGAGCACATTCATTTTCATGAAACTCTTTCTTGGAATTCTTGTGGTGTTATTTTTCAAGGAAAGCCATCTTTATTACTATTCAATGCATATATCATCCTTGGGAATCAATCGTGTTGTACAAAAACCAAAGTGATCTTTGATTGCCATAATTATTTGGAGTGGGAGAAGAAGTTAGAGTGGATCTTTGATTGCCATAATTATTCTAAGGAGAAAAGGTAAAACTCGAAGTGATGGAATTTACTGATTATGAAATATTATGGTAGGATCAATTGATGACAAATAGGAAAAGGAATCATGAGAGACTATAGAAACATGGGTTGAATTGAAAGCTCTCACAAGAAGATTTGTACCTAGTCATTACTATATAGACATTTATCAAAAATTACAAACCCTTGGTCAAGGTTCAAGGAGTGGGGACGATTACCATAAAGAGATGGAGGTGGCTATGATTAGGGCTGATGTTAAAGAGGATAGGGAGGCCACAATGGCTAGATTTTTGAATGGATTAATTTGGGATAGCCCATGTAGTTGAGTTAAAATATTATGTGGTGTTGGAGGACATATTGCATATGGCTATGAAGGTAAAGAGACAATTAAAAAGAAAAGGAGAAGCAAGGTATTTTTCGGGATCTAATCATCCTTGGAAACTGAAGTGGAGTAATAATAGAAGTGATTGAGCTGTTTCAAAGAGTATGTTCAGACCACCTAGGAGAAAAGAAGAGGTAGCTAGCAAAAATAAATCCAAGTCTGATTTCCAATCTTATAGGATAGGGATATCAAATGTTGTTTTAAAATGCTTGGGTTTGGGGAACATTGCTTCTCAATGCCCAAACAAAAGGGTAATGATCTTGTGAGATTGATAGTGATGAGATGCCTGAGTTGGAGGATGATAGTGGTGGTGATGGAGTGGCCCAGTAGAAGGTGAAGCATTTGTTATGAGACGTGCTCTTAGTACTTAAATTGAGGTGGATGATGTGGAACTAGAAAGAGAGAAATATTTTGTACTAGATGCTATGTTAACAAGGTATGTAGTATGATTATAGATGGGGTGAGTTGTACCAATGTAGACCACCCTTGTTGAGAAATTGGGCTTGTCTATGTTAAAACGTTTTAAACCCTATAAGTTATAGTGTCTTAATGAATGTGGAGATATCAAGGTTACAAGAAAGTCTATGTGAGAATCAAAAAAGGCGAGGAAGAGAAGAAATGGAATCAAAGACAAAATAAGTGAAACGGAAATTTTTGGAAAAAAAAAGAGAGTAAGAGAAAGAATAGATATGTGGCTGAAAATAATAATAATCAAAGGAGCAGATTCATTAGACAGAGCGCATAGAGAAGAAAAAACAAAAGTGAGTTTTTCTGCGAAAGGGAGTGAAATTAAAGGGGCTTTCATGGAAAACCAGCCTTTGATAGTGCTAGTTTACAAGGAATCCTTAATTCTGAGAAAACTAACCAATCCCTCCATAGTTTGGTTATTTCATTATTGCATAAATTTGAGGATGTGTTACTTGAGGAGATGCCTAGTGGGTTTTGCATGAACATATTGAGCATTTGAGATATGTGTTTCTTGTTTTAAGACGAGAGCAACGTTATGCTAATTTTACGAAGCGTATATTTTGCATAAAAAAACTAGCTTTTCTAGATTATGTTCTTAGTACAAAAGGTATTGAAGTAGATGAAGAAAAATTAAAAGCCATCAATGAATGGCCAACACCTAAAAGCATAACTGAGGTAAGAAGCTTCCATAATTTAGCCAATTTTTAGGCTTTTTGTTAAATGTTTTAGTACACTTGCCACATCACTATCTGAGATTGTGGAAAAAAAGTGTTGGATTTTATTGGGGCATTGAACATGTAAATGCATTTAATATTATCAAGGATAAGTTGTATTTTAGGCTACTTAACGTTAACAAAACATTTGAGATTGAATGTGATTCCTCCGGAATAGGAATTAGAGCCATTTTATAACAAGATAGGTGACCAGTAGCATATTGAAGTGAACTGTTAAGCGGTGCAGCTTTCAGTTATCCTACTTAAGACAAAGAGTTTTATGTTCTTGTTCCAGCTTTGGAGACATGGCAACATTACCTATGCCCAAAGGAGTTTGTAATCCACACCGACCATGAATCGTTGAAACATCTAAAAGGCCAAGGTAAGTCAAACAAGGGACATGCAAGATCGATGGAGTTTATTGAAACTTTTTCCTATGTCATACGATATAAACAAGGTAAGGAGAACATAGCTAATGCATTTTCATGGAGGTACTTCTTACTTCTTTAAGTGCTAAAATGCTTTGTTTTGAATATATTAAGGACATGTAAGTCAATGATGTTGATTTTTCTAACAAATATATATCATGTGATAAGGATTCAATTGATAAATTTAATAAGCGTGATCCTATTTGTTTAAAGAATATAAGTTATGTTTGCCTAATTGTTCCATGTGTGAACTGTTAGTACGTGAAGCACATAATAGTAAGGGTTTCATGGGACATTTTGGTATTAAGAAAACATTACGAGCTTGTTTGGTTCCAATTAAAATCAGATTTTAATCTATGTCAAAGTCAAACAATCAATATTAACCACATTTTTCATGAGTCCCACAACTTTTCAACAACACATTTCAAAAATTTCTATCAAAATCTACTAAAAATATAATTTTAATCCCCACCAAACACCCCCTAGAAATGGTCATGAGTACTTTTGTTGACCTAGGATGACAAGTGATGTTAATTGCATTTGTAATAGATGCATTACCTAAGAAGGTTAAATTTAAGGTTTTACCACAGGGTTGTACACAATAACTAGTTCCTAGTAAGCCATTGATGTGTCTAGGGACTTTGTGTTGGGGCTACCTAGGATGAAAATGGGTAGAGATTCCATATTCATGGTAGTTGATAGGTTTAGTAGATGACACATTTCATTCCATGTCATAAGTTCTTTCGAGAGATAACGAGATTCCATGGGATACCTAGGAGTATTGTGTCTGATATGGATGTCATTCCTTAGCCACTTTTGGAGGGTTCTACGGGGTAAGTTGGGATCTAAGCTTTTATTTTAGTAACTTATCACCCAGAAACAGATAGACAAACCAAGGTAACTAGTTAATAGAATATTAACTCAACTTTTGAGCACTATAATCAATAAGAATTTGAAAAGTTGGGAGGATTGTTTACCATTTTTAAAATGTATATTGGGGTTCTATGAAACTTTTTGTGTGGATTCCAGGGTTCGTCCTACAATAGGGCTCACATCAAGAAAAGTGGCTAAAAATCTAAAAAAAAAATAGTAGAGTGACGAGAAAAAAGATATAGACCCTACAGAGAGAAACTGAAGGACAAAAGTGAGCCTTTTTTGTAAAAGAAAGTGAGAGATTAAGAGGGCTTTTGTGGAAAATCAGCATCTAATATTCTAGGTGTATAACGAATCCTTCGTTAATCTTGAGAAAACTAACAAATCCCTCTCTTGTTTGGCTATTTCTTTGTTGTGGGAATTTGAGGATGTTTTCCCTAAGTTTCTAGTTGGTTACTACTACTCATGAGAGACATTGAGCATCCAATTAATTTTGTACCTGGAGCTGTTATTCTAAACCAACCAGTCTATTTGAATAATCCCGAGGAGACAAAGCTTCAAGGGCAAGTTCAGGATTTGATGGGCAAATGACACATGAGGGAGAGCATGAGTCGTTGTACGGTACCAGTGCTACTTGTGCCTAAAAGAATTGGACTTGGAGAATGTGCATTGATTCCAGGACAATCAATAATATAACTATAAAATATCTTCATCCTATAACTAGATTATATTATATGGTTAATGAACGGTATGGGTCATGTAGTTTTAATTAGATAGATCTTAAAAGTGGCTATCATCAAATTAGGATGAAAGAAGGTGATGAATGGAAAACTACTTTTAAGACTAAATATAAGTTATATGAGTGGTTAGCTATGTCATTTGGTATTACTAATGCACCTAGTACTTTCATGAGATTAATGAACCATATTTTTTATTCATGAGCATATTTGTAGTAATTTGTTTTGATGATATTCTAATACATAGCAAGAGTGTGTGCCTGTTGTTTTGAGAGAGAGAAAGAAAGAGAAGCAAAAAAACCTCTATGCTAATTTTAGGAAGTGTACCTTTCGCATGGAAAAAATAGTTTATCTCGGTTATATTGTTAGTACAAAAAGTATGGAAGTGAATAAAAAGAAGGTAAAAGCCATATAGGATTGGCCAATGCCTAAAAATATAACTTATTTACGAAGCTTTTATGGTTTAGCTCGTATTTATAAGTGTTTTGTTAAAGATTTTAACACACTTGCTACACCACTCACTAAAGTTGTGAAAAAATGTTGGATTTCATTTGGACATTGAACAAGAATATGCATTTCATGTTATTAAGAATAAGATGTGTTCTACATCTATTTTAGTAGGATGTGATTTCAATAAAACTTTTGAGATTCAATATAAACTTAGGATTAGGAATTGCAGCAATTTTGATGCAGGATAAGGCGATCAATAGCATTTTTTAGTTAGAGTTAAGCAAGGCAGCTTTGAACCTCCCACATACGACAAAGAGTTCTATGTTCTTGTTCGAGCTTTGGAGATAGGGCAACACTACCTATGGTTGAAGGCGTTTGTCATTCAATTTGACCATAAATCATTGAAACATCTCAAGACCAAGGTAAGTTGAACGAGAGGCATGCTAGATGGATGAAGTACATAGAGACTTTTTCCTATGTCATTAGTAAAAGTAAGGAGAACATAGTTGTTGATGCATTATCTCGAAGGTATGTAATTCTTACTTCCTTAAGTGCCATTTTATGCCAAGGATGCAGATTTTTCTTTCATATATATGTCATACGATAATGGTGCAATCGATAAATTTTATAAATATGATGGTTATTTGTTTATGAAACTTAAATTAAGTGTGTCTAATTGTTCTATGTGTGAATTGTTGGTGGACAAAGCACATAGTAGGCAATTGATGGGAGCATCTTGGCATTAGAAAAATATTAGAAATGTTACACAAGCATTTTTATTGGTCTAGGATGAAAAGAGATGTTAATCACATTTGTAGTAGATGCATTACTTGTGAGAAGGCCAAATCTAAAGTTTTACCACAAGGGTTGTAAACATCGTTATCCATTCCTAGTGAGCCCATGATGTGTCTATGGACATTGTATTAGGGCTGTATAGTACCAAAAAGATTAGATATTCTATATTCACAGTAGTGGATATGTTTAGTGAAATGGCATTTCATACCATAAAACGAATGATGCTATGAACATAGCTTTGGAGGATTTTTATTGGGTCAGTTGGGAATTAAGCTTTCATTTTCCACTCCATGTCTCCCACAAATAGATGGACAAACAAACTAGTTAATAGAACACTAACTCAACTTTTGCCCACTATAATGAATAAAAATTTGAAAAGTTAGGAGGATTGCTTACCAATAAAGTTTTCATACAATAGGGCCATGCATTTCACTAATCCTTATTCTCCTTTTGAAATTGTATATGGTTTTAATCCACTAACACCTTTGTATTTAATTCTTTTACCGATTGATGAAAGAGGTAATTTATATGGGAAAAAGAAGGTTGAATCAGTAAAGTCAATTCACAAGAATGTTCATCTTCAAATTGAAAAGAAGAACGAACCATGAGAAAGGAGCATTTTCCAGCCCAAAAAAGGTCTAAATTATATATTAAAAAAAATGGACCGTTCCAAGTCCTAAGAATATCAATGACAATGCCTACAAACTAGACTTCTAGGTAAGTGTAACGTATTTGATACTTTTAATATTGTCTTTCTCTCTTTGATTTAGTTGAAAATTCTAGGTCGAATCCTTTTGAAGATGGAGGGAATGATGCGTATCATAGAGGGCTACAAGGATCCTTTAAATGATGGAGTAAGGACTTGTGACCAACAAGGAGTGTAGAGAGAATATGTTTCCTACTAGATGCTACAACAATGTGTGTAGAGTGATTATAAATTGGGGAGTTGCAACAATGTAGCCACCCTTGTTGAGAAGTTGGGCTTGTCTTTGCTAAAAACATCCTAGACCCTATAAGCTACAGTGATTGAATAAATGTAGGGAGGTCAAGGTTAACAAGCAAGTCCTAGTAAGGTTTACTATTCAAAGGTATAGAGATTGAGGTGTTGTGTGATGTGGTTCCTATGTATGTTGGTCATATTTTGTTGAGGAGGCCATGATATTATGATAGGAAGGTGATTTGTAAGTTTAAGAATATGTACAGCTTTGTAAAAGATGAAGAACAGGTACTCATGTTCCTTTAACCCCAAAGCAGGTCTATGAGATACCTAATAAAGCTCAAAGCTGAGGCAAAAAGAAAAAGAAAGAGGAAAATTTTAAGTGAGTCTTAAACTTGAAGAAAAAGAGAAACTCAGGCGACTGAAAATCTTAAAAAAAGAGTAGGGTCACATGAGAAAAAAGATAGAGAGTCTGCAAAAGGAGAAGGCAAAAATGAGTTTTTATGCAGAAGAGATTGAGATTAAAATGGCTTTCATGACAAATCAACCTATGATGTTGCCGGTATACAAGGAATCCTTCTTGATGAATCTAACCAATCCCTCCTTTGTTGAAGGAATTTACGGAAGTGTTCCCTACGAAAATGCCTAGTCAGTTACTACCCATTAGAGGCATTGATTACCAAATTGATTTTGTACATAGAGTTTTTATTCTAAATCAACCCCCATATTAAGTAATCCATAGGAGACAAGGGAGCTTCAAAGACAAGTTGAGGAGTTGATGAGCAAAAGGTACGTGAGGTCTCGCAAGAGTCCATGTGCTATGCCAATGTTGCTTGTACCTAAAAAGATTGGAACATGAAAAATATGCATTGATTGCAGGACAATGAACAATATAATAGTAAAGTATCGCCAAATTAGTACAAAACCAGGAAATAAGTGGAAAATTGCCTTTAAGATTAAATATGGGCTATATGAGTGGTTAGTTACGTCATCTGGTTTTTCTAATGCACCTAGTATTTTCATGGGATTAATGAACCTTGTTTTGCGTGCATTCATAGGGAAATTTGTGGTAGTATATTTTGATGATATCCTATTGTGTAATAAGAGTGAGCATGTTAAGCATTTGAGATGTGTGCTTGATTTTTTGAAACATGACAAACTGTATTCTAATTTTAAGAAATGTACCTTTCGCATGGAACGAGTTACTTTTTCTTGGTTATGTTGTTATTACCAAAGGTTAATATTAAGGTGGGTGAAGGGAAATTTAGAGACATCAAAGAGTGGCCAACGCTCAAAAGCATCATTGAGGTAAGAAGTCTTCATGGTTTATCTAGTTTTTATAGGTGTTTTGTTAGAGATTTCGGGATACTTGCTACACCACTCACTGAAATTGTGAAAAAGAAAATGTTGGGTTTTGTTGGGGCATTGAACAGGAAAACGCATTTGATGTTATTAAGGATAGGTTGTGTTCTACACAGATTTAAACATTGCTTGACTTTAGCAAAACTTTTGTGATAGAAGGTAAACCCTCAAGATTAGGAATTTGAGCCGTTTTGATGCAAGATATGAAGCGTTTTCAGTAAGAAGCTAAGCAAGGCAACTTTGTGTTATCCCACATATGACAAAGAGCATTATATTCTTGTTTGAGCTTTGGAGATATGGAAACGCGGTAATGGCCAAAGGCATTTGTAATTCACACAACCTAAATCACTTAAACATCTCAAGGGCCAAGGTAAGTTGCACAAGAGGCATGGGAGATGAATGGAGTATAACGAGACATTTCCCTATCTCATTTAATATAAAAAAAAAGTAACGAGAACATAGTTGCTGATGCATTACTTGTAAGAAGGCCAAATCTAAGGATCTGCCACAGGGATTGTATACACCCTTACCAGTTTCTAGTGAGCCATGGGTTGATCAAGACTTTACACTAGGGCTTCCTAGGACTAAAAGGAGTAGAGACTCTATATACGTGGTGGTAGGAGTAAAATGGCACATGAATATAGCAGAATTATTTTTTAGGATTTATAGTATACTTAGGAATACTGTGTCTAATAGGGGGTGTTAAGCTCCTTAGCTACTTTTAGAAGGTTTTGTGGGGGTATGTTGGGCACTAATATGTTATTTTCTACTATATATCAGCCCACAAACAGATGGACCAATCGAAATAGATAATAAAATAAACTCAACTTTTGCAAACTATAATTAATAAGAATTTGAAATTTTGGGAGCATTGCTTACCATTTAAAGAGTTTGCATACAATAAGGCCATGCATTCTATTAATTATTATTCTCCCTTTGAAATTTATGCATGGCTTTAATCCAGTTACTCGTTTGGATTTAATTCTTTTACTTGTTAATGAAAGGGGTAGTTTGGATGGGAAGAAGAAGTGGGAATTGGTGAATTCAATCCATGAGAAAATTCGTCTTCAAATTGAAAAGAAGAATGAACGTTATGCTTCTTAAACTAGTACAGGAAGGAGGCATGTGACCTTTGAGCCAGGGGATCAGGTTTGGTTTAACATGCCAAAAAAACATTTTCCAGGCCGAAGAAGGTCGAAATTACAACCTAGAGGAGATGGACCAGCCCAAAGAATGTTGGGTTTCATTTGGATATTGAACAAGAAAACGCATTTAATGTTATTAAGGATATGTATTTTGCACTTGTTTTATAGCAATGCCTAACTTTAACAAAACTTTTGAGATTGAATGTGATGCTTCAAGAAAAGGAATGGGATCCATTATTATCCAAGATAGGCCCACGACATTTTTCAATGAAAAGCTAAGCATGGTATCTTTTAATTATCCCTTAAATGACAAAGAGCTTTATACTCTTGTCTGAGCTTTGGAGACATGAAAACACTACCTATGGCCAAAGAAGTTTGTAATTCACATCGAACATGAATAGCTGAAACATCTCAAGGGCCGAGGTAAGTTGAACAAGAAGTATACAAGATGGATGGAGTACTATGTCACTCGATATATGGATATGTATGTCAATGACGTAGGTTTTCTAATATACATATAGCATGTAATATAAATTGGTAACTGATAAATTTTACAAGCATAATGGGTAATTGTTTAAGGAAAGTAAATTACGTGAGCCTAACTTTTCTATGTCTGAATTATTGGTGTGTGAAGCAAATAGTGAAGAATCTGATGGGGGTATTTTGGTGTTATGAAAACTTTAGAAATATAGTATGAACATTTGTATTGGCCTAGATGAAAAGAAATGTTATTCACATTTGTAATAACATTACTTGTAAGAAGGCCAAATATAAAGTTCTGCCACAGGGGTTGTATAAACTCTTACTAGTTCCTAGTGAGCCAAGGGTTGAAGTATCTGGACTTTGTATAGGGTTTTCATTTGATTAAAAGGGATAGAGACTATATTCGTGGTAATAGATTGGTTTAGCAAAATGACATTCCATCCATAAAACAGATGATACCACGAATGTAGACTTTATTTTTTAGAGAGATAGTGTGACTACATTGTATACCTAGAAGTATTGTATTTGATAGGGATGCTAATATCCGTAGCTACTTTTGGATGGTTTCGTAGGGTAAATTGGGCACCAAGCTGTTATTTTCTACTACATGACGCCCACTAACAGATGGAAAGAACGAAGTAGTTAGAACACTAACTCAACATTTGCGCACTATAATCAATAAAAATTTGAAAACTTGGGAGAATTGTTTATCATTCATTGAATTTGCATACAATAAGGCCATGCATTCTACTCATTTTTATTCTCCTATTGAGATTGTGCATGGCTATAATCCACCTACTCCTTTGGATTTAATTCCCTTACCAGTTAATGAAAAAAGTAGTTTGGATAGGAAGATGAAGTTAGAAAAAAATATTCATGTTTAGATTGAAAAGAAGAATGAATGTTATGCTTCTCAAGCCAATAAAGGAAGAAGGCATGTGAGGTTTGAACCAGGGATCAAGTTTGGCTTTACATGCAAAACAAATATTTTATAGCCCAAAGAAGATCAAACATTGCATCCTAGAGGAAACGGACCATCCCAAATAATATAGGGTTTCGTTGGGACACTGGACAAGAAAATGCATTTAATGTTATTAAGGATAGGCAGTGTTCTGCACCTGTTTTAGCACTACCTAACATTGACAAAACATAGAGATAGGAATAAGAATTAGAGTCATTTTAATGCTGGGTAGGTGGCCTACATCACTTTTTAGTGTGAAGCTAAGTGGGATAGCTTTGAATTGCCCCTACAAATGACAACAAACTTTATGAGCCTTATTCGAGCTTTGAAGACATGGAAACATTACATATGGCCAACGAAATTTGTAATTTACACAAATCATGAATCACTGAAACATCTTAAGGGTCAAGGTAAGTTGAACAAGAGGCATGCGAGACGAATGGTATTGATACTTTTTCTTATGTCATTTGGATATAAACAAAGTAGGGAGAACATAGTTGCTGATGCATTATCCAAAAGTTATATATATATATACATATATATATATATATACATATATATATATATATATACTATATATATATATATAACTATCCCAACGTTAACTATTTTTTTACAAACATGATGGATATTTGTTTAAAGAAAGTAAATTATATATGCCTAATTGTTCTTTTCATGAATTGTTGGTACATGAAGCGAATTGTGGTGGATTGATAGGGCATTTCGGTGTTATGAGAACTTTATAAATGTTTTAGGAGCATTTTTATTGGCCTAGATGTTAAGAAATGTAATTCCCATCTGTAGTAGACGCATTACCTGTAAGAAGGCAAAATGATTCCAAAACAGTGTCCCCGACATTGTACCCCTTACCAATTTGTAGTGAGCTATGGGTTGATGTTTCTTTGGACTTTGCATTGGGGCTTCTATGACTAAAAGATAAAGACTATGTTCGTGATAATAGATTCGTTTAATAAAATGGTGTAACGACTTGAGCCTCGTACCTAAGCCGTTAAATCACATGTACTGTCGGCTATGAAAGAGACTGAGCCCATCTTATCCCTCACTGCATTCTTCACATTCCCCAATATTCCAACCTAAGACCTCTACTTTATGAGAGGCTTAAGTTGAATCCTAATACTAATTG
>CAIGRP010073605.1:0-23485 GCA_903798385.1 Fraxinus cuspidata | reverse complement strand
GTCACCTAAATTACTTGTATGAAAGCGTGTTACATACATATTACCATCTATTTTCGACGCCATAGCGGCTATCGTCGTCATCACTACCACCACTTGTAACATTCAATATCATATTAATGTCACTTGTAACATTTATTATCACACAATCACCACCACCACCACCACCATGTCGTACAAACAACCACAAACCAACAACATATCTTAGAACATATCTAAAAATGAAAAAAGGAAAGATATGCACCACCATAACCACATCTAGCTACCATCATTGCCAAAAAAATAATAATAATAATAAAAAAAAAACCCACCACAGTCGCCATCACAACCATCAACGCCATCCCATCTTGCTACTATCACAAACCACTAGAGCTATCATCATCAATCTACACCATAACCACCATCAATACCAACCCAACCCAAAATCCATCACCGGCCACGGATCCGAAATCACCACTAGATCTAAAATCAATTGCCTTGACCCAAAATCATGTGAATTACATCTGTACCACCATCGTTGCTTGCGCCATCACCACTACCAGATGAAGGAGAAGATTTGGAACACCACCATATTGGATATGAAGTTAGATTTGGAGATTTTGTATTCAGGTCTGAAAATGAAATTTAAGAAATAAATTTGCTTTACACTTTTTATTCTTTGAACTTTGCAATGACATTTAAGAAAAAAGAAATAACAAAATGGATTCATTTTTGCAAGATTGACCGGAAAAATGATGACAATTGGTGGCCGTGGTGGTGGTCATTGGCGGGTTGTAAGTGGCGAATCCATGATCTTAAGTGAGAACGGGCGATCGTTGACGATCAACGACCGCAATAATAACAAATATCGCGAATTGAAATTAATTATGTCCTAGTTCGAATTGTAATTGTGAATGTACGTTATCTACCCATTTAATAATATTTATCGTGTAAGAATTTCAAGTTTGAGAAATGGGTCCAATTATTTACTTTCAAGATTCGATTTGCTAGTAATATTCAATCTAATAGAAAAAGGATTATTTCATAGTTTTAAATATGACAAAAATTTTGTTGTTCAATGTGTGAAGAAAAAATTGGTGTCAATGCTTATCCCTTCTGCTAAATTTTTTGTCAATTAAATAGTCTTTAATGACAAAATTAAAACAAATACATTGTTAGGTTTCAGTTGTCAACTGCTACTTTAATTTTCTTCTTCCTTATTCTTTCATTCTTCAAAATATAGTTATAATATCTGATCTGGTTGTTGACTAGAACAAATTATCGGGTCATTGAATTAGTGGTTCAACCGGTGGATCAGTGATTTAATCGCTGGGTTATTTTAAGGTCGAAATTTAATTAAAAAAAAAAAGAGAGAATATATCTATTACTTGACAAAAATGAATCTATACATTTTGTTATATATGATACCAACATCCACCAAATGTCATAGTAGTCAAAGTTTTATAATCTCAAAGGAAGTCACATGTTCGAATCTTCATATTGCACAGATTTTAATGCTTACGCTCTAAAATTGTGAAAAATATTAAACTGCAGTAATTTGCATAAAGGACAGCAATCTTTGAGAGTCAAACTTAAGATCTCCCATTTCATTAACGAGAAATCTAACCAACTAAACTACAATAGCTTTTTGGAAATGAAAGGAAATTACAGATATATATCTAAATTAATATATATGTATTGAGAAAAAAAAGGAATACCGATGGATCCAACACGGGCGGCTGCTCGTCTGATAGCGATGTGGTTGGTTGTTCGTTGGTTTTTTATTGTGTTTGTGCTAGGGTGCGTATTTTGTGTGGTTTTGTGTGTGTTAAAAATTTTAGCCCGATCCCATCTTTTGAGAAAATAGATTTTGTAATAATAATTTTTGGAATATGCATGGTTAAAAAGTACAAAAAAGTATTTGATTTGTGTGTAAAAATATTTTATGGGGAATGTGTGGTTGAAAATGAAGTTTAGAAAAAATGAGTTTTGGTAAAAAAAAAAAAAAAAAGGCTCAAACAAGGGTTAAGTATAATAACACTAAGCCTTTGGGCTCCATTAAACCAAAAATAAATTTTTTTTAAAATTCATTTTCAATCACATTTTTTAGTAAAATAATATTACACGTAAATCCAATTTTTTCCTTACTTTTTAACACATTCTTCAAAAAATTATTATTTCAAAATACATTTTTTTTCAAAATCTCGTTAAAATGGAGCTCAAACAAGGGCTAAGTCTGAAATTTTAAAAGTAAGAGTATTTTAAACCTCATCAAAATAGTACAAAATCTCATCCCAAGCCCAACAAAGGCACCCATAAATGAGTAAATAAATTATAAGGAAATTAGGCCATGTATGGCATGAAAGCCCACAAAATGGAATAATAAACAATTAATGATTTTTCATCAATCCTTCTAATTAACAATAAGTAATACGCCAAAAAATGCCCGATGAAAAGAAGTCATTTACATAAGAGTAATACTATTTAACATTATTGGTGTTACAACACTTGTCTAGGTGATATTAAGTGTCTTTAATGATAAATATAATTAAATGAATCACGTATTTTCATCTTTAGTTGAACCTATCACATAATGTCACATAATGTTTTAGTATCAGTGGTACTAGATAGCATTATTCTTTAAATAAACAACAAAATCCTAACCCTCACTGATGAAGAATAGGCGATGTCAAAAATCACAATGATCAACACATTCTTCCCTTCTATTCCATCTACCTCTTCATCTTCTTCTCAACATGCAACATCACTATCTCATAGAAGACAGCTGACTAAATGCAAGGCAATCAATGAGACCTCTCTTTCTCCACAATTATCTCCAAGAAAAGCCGTTGCATTAGTACAAGTTCCATAAGTGGGCCTTAACTGGTAAAGGCTATTTTGATGCCAACGCGGCCATTCTAGAAGTGGGCGATGATGAAGAACCATTGGAGAAAGTGAAGAGAATAGGAAAAAGATGATTGAAAGACAAGGAGTTGCTAAGTCATCCACCGAGGAGACGCGTTAAATTACTCCTATTTGATTATTGAATTTTGTTTTATGGAAATGCTTGCTTTTTTAGTAATTTATAGTCAATATGCCGTCATAGCTAATTTTACTATTGATCTTGATGTAAACTGAAATTTAGAATCTCATCGTTTACTAGTAAACAAATTCCAATTTGGTAGAGAGAATCGATTGCAAAACTGCTTATTTGAGAATCTAGTTACAATAATCATATCGTATTAGGTCATTTGAGTACTGAAAGAATGGCTGAATTTATGTGTGTTTTTAGCGTGTGTATAAAATTTGCTGTTATGAACTTGAATGTTCTTAATTGGATTTGAATATATAAATGTTTGAGGGGATAGAGAGAGTGGTTAATGAAAAGTGTTGCACTTCCAACTTATAGGGTGTTAGTGTTCCTAAAATGAAGTTGTGTTATATATTTAGTTAATAGAAACATAATCACAGAGAGACAACACAGCAAAAAAGAAAAAAAAAAAAATAATAAAAAATTAACCACCCCTAGATTTATTCTAAGGTTTTGATTGGTGTTTCTTACTTTTTTGAGTGTATGTCAGTTTTTTCAATTTCTCCCACTATTTGAATTTCTTCCATTTTTATTGTAACAAAAATAAAGACCATTTAATCTTTGTGAAGGATGTATTTGTTGTTAGTTCATTTGAATTTTATTTAACTATCTATCTTTTTTCTTTCTTTTTACAGGTTTAGGATTTAGTATAGTAGGGTAAAGTTCTTCTTATCAAAGATTTTATTAAGAACAATTAATTTATATTGTTTGTGACATTGTCAATAAAAAGTGACATAACATGTTGTACCACTTTTTAATTAAAAATGTCACACACAATTAATTTCTAATAGAACACTACAACTTTGGTGAAACTTTCAATTTGTTTATAAGAATTTCTTTTAAATGTTAATTTATTTTGTATTATGTTAAATGTGAACTAAATTTTCCTGATAGAAAAAGTGACATTGTATGTCACTTTTTAATTAAAAAGTTCCACTTATCTTTACACAATATTTTTTATTTCCAAAATATTTCTTTATATGATTTTTCAAAAGACTCTTGATTTTAGGAGCCTTTGTAAGTTGCTTGTAAATGATATAGGCATTAGGAAACGTTGTTAGCATACTTGCTAATCTTATTTGTTGACGTTCAAAATTGATGTGACCAATTTTGATCAACTTAATAATAATTATGAGCGAGATAATCAGCTGGAAAAATAAGGATTTATCTTATTGTCTTTGCTTTTAAAGTGTAAGGGTACGAAAGTGGAAAGTGTGTAAAATCTTGGTCATCAACGGAACCATTGACCTCAATTTATAGCTGAAATTGGACAAATTGGCCGCCCCAATCAAATCATCACTAGAAACTAGATTACCCATCTTGCATCATCTATAGTAATTGGTGAGGACCTCAATATGATGCTCCAGGAAGTAAGGACGTAGCTTTCTAACAGACATTATCATAGCATAGGCCACCTTTTTCATGGAGGAGTATCGAAGCTCAGCATCGTGAAGTACATCGCTAACATAATACATAGGATGTTGTATGTCATTCTCTTTTCAGATGAGTATAGCATTTAGAGCATGTTCAAAAACGGCCAAGTAAAGTGATAATTTTTCGTTGTCCTTAGTTTTAGAAAAAAGAGGTTGTTGAGCTAGCTGCCTTTTTAGTTTTTCAAAGGCTTTGTGACATTCAAGGGTCCATTCGAAAGTTTCCGTCCCTGAAGAATTTCTAAGAAAGGTTTACAGTGATCAGTAGACTTGGACACAAATCTACTCAGGGTGCCTTCATTTCTCTGATAGCTCGTATTTTCTCTGAATTGACAATTCATAGCCTAGGAATTTGCTAGAGTTCACCCCAAAAGCACATATGAGAAGGTATTTCATCTTATATCTTCTGAGTATTTCAATAATCTTTGACAAGTGTCGGATGTGATCTTAGGTAGCTATTCTTTTTACCAATATGTAATCAACATAAACTTTCATGGTTTTGCCTATATATTGGGTAACAAGGAATTAATAAGTCGTTGATAGGTGGCTCCAGCATTTTTCAGACCAAACGACATCATTTTCTAACAGTACAGATCTCTATCTATTACGAACGATGTGTGCTTCTGATTTGGCTCGTACATTGGGATTTGATTGTATCTAGAGTATGTATCCATGAAGCTGTGTAATTCTTGCCCTGCAGTGGCATCAACTATTTGATCAATCCTTAAAAGGAGAAAACTGTCCTTGAAGCAAGCTTTGTTGAGGTTGGTAATCTATGTATATAGCCAATGCCATTGCATTTTTTAACAAGCACTAGGTTGGAAACTAGCAGGATAGAGTGCTTATTCGATGAACCCATTGCTAAACAGCTTATCCACCTCTTTCCGCATGGCTTCATTGTTGACCTATGGTTGATTAAAACACTAAAATTTTGATTATAACAAACAAGTTAATCTTGAAATGATTGTTTAACTTAAATTCACTAATATATTTTTCAAAGCATATTATGAAAAATTGATCGATGGTCGTTAAAAGATCAAAAGTTATCATCACAAATGGGCTCATAAACGAGGTCAAGATTGAAGTCACACATTCAAAAACTTAGAAGCCAAACTTTAGAGCAAGATCAAGAACTTGATTTCTTAGATAAAGTGTAAAGGTACTAACGCTTTGATATTTAGTAATGAATATTTAAGCTCAAAATTTTTTTATGCGTTAAAAATAATTTTGTACTTTAAAAATCATTAAAATGCAAAGATTTGATCAAATATAAAAATGACTTTTAAAAATGATTTTTGGACTTGAAAAACATCTTTTATTTTGAAAAGTTAGTTAAAAATGCTTTCCAAAAGTCCATGCCTTCCAAAATCTTCGAATTGGAATAAATGGGGCCAAAAAGTAAGAAGGCCAAAACCTGCCAGCAGTTGACCGACAGGAAGAGGAGGTCGACCGCATTTAAAAGAGTCGGTCAACCAGAAGTTTTTAACAGTCCAAAATTTTACCATTCTGATCTTTGATTTTTACTGTTTCTAATCTTTGATTTTTACTCTACAGACGGATATAATGTCAACGAGTCGAGCTGAGCCACAAGCCGGAACTCGAAGCTTGGGCTCGACTCGAGCTTTTTTGGGCCCGAGCCGAGCCTCGACCGAAAAAAGAGGCTCGGCCCGAGCTTTCGGCTCGAGCCTTAGAGGGCCGAGCCGACTCGATTTTTTTTTTAAATTATAGCTGCCCTCAGGCAGCAAAGCAGGCTGCGCAGGCAACAAAGCAGCAACTATAGCTTCATGCATTTAGCTGCCTGCACAAGTTATGTTTTAAAAAAAAAATTATTATTATTATTATTATTTTTAAACTGGCCGGCCCGGGCCTGGGCTCGATTCCACCAAGCCCGAGCCGAGCTCGGCACGGGCTTTTTCCGAGCAAAGCTCAAGCCGTCCGAGCATTTTTGTCATCGCTACCGGACGAGTCATCCAAACTTACAAATTTTAAACGTGTTGAACCCTATAAATATCTCTACTTCTTGCATTCATTATAATATTCTTCAAAAGAATCGAAGTGGGATATGTTTTGAGAGATTTCTTTAATTTTACATTTGTATTCGTTTCATTTATTTTTTCATATAAAAAACTTTGATTAATCCAAACTTTTTAATCATCATCTTCATAAAAAAAATTTCATCTCTCTTTTTGTACATTACTTATTTCTATTACTCATAAAAGAGTGACATATTTTGAAGAAAATTTTTGAACATACATTGCATATATTTCTTCTATTTGTTCATATTGAAAACTTTGATTGATTGAATCAAACTTATAAAATTATCATATTCATCAATGTTTCTCATCTTTTTCTTGGTATTTAATTTATTACAATTATTCATTAAAATTATATATTTTTTGAGAAGATTTTTGAACTTACATTGCATTTATTTTTTCTTCATTCTCATTGAAAAACTTTGATTGATTGTATCAAATTTCTAATTATCATATACATCAAAGTTTTTCATCTAACACTTGAGCTATCATTTATTGCTATTCATTGAAGTGTTAGACTCTCTTAGTACTTAATTCATTTGTATTATTTTTTAAGAGAGAGTTTTTATTGTAAAATCATTTACTCTAAATTTGTAGGTCATATTGAGGTCTTATGAAAACTCAATAGCACAAGGATCGGTGCTCCTTGTTGTACGTCAATGTGTTAGTCATATTGAGGTCCCTTAAAACTCAATATTGTGTAAGGATCGATGCTCATCTCGTTTTGAAGAGTTTGGTAACAGATGATGTAGATCATTGTTTTGAATCGAACCTCTACAATTATATCTTTTGCATCATTTCTTTCCTTTTACTTATCGATTTTATATTTGCACTTAGTATTTGAATTAATCTACTTAATCTTCACTTGCTTGAATTTAGATTAATCCTTCGAAAATGTTTTAAAAATCAATTTACCCCATCTTGGTTAGTTATCTTGGGCTATCAATTGGTATCAGGGTAAGGTAATTATTCTTAAATATTTCAAAATATTGAGTAATGGCGAACCACAATATTTAAAACATTGAGAGAGATTTTACAAATCGTCCTCCTTTTCGTTATGGCACGCATTATAATTATTGGAAAACTAGGATGATGGTTTATGTTCAATCTATATATTATAATGTTTGGGAAGTCAATGAATTTGGTCCATATGTGACTAAAAAGGTTGTCAAAGAGAATGGTAAATCAATTCAAATGATTTCTAAACCTAGAGAGGAGTATAATGAAGAGTATAAAAGAAAATTTTCTTTAAATACTAGAGCCAAAATTCTACTTTTTTGTGCTTTAAATAGAAATGAATTTAATTGTAATAGTATATGTGATTCCGCATATGATATTTGACATGCATTAGAAGTCATTCATGTTGATACTAGCAAAGTGAAAGAAACTAAGATAAATTTCTTGATTTTCAAAACAATTTGATGAATCAAAATGAACCTATTGTTGATATGATCACTCATTTTTTCGATATTGTTAATGATTTTAAAGGATTTAATAGGAAATTTACTAACGATGAATTTATAAGCAAAATAATTAGGTCTCTCTTGGAGAATTGGAGCATGCTGAGAATATTGATAGAAAACACAAAAAATATCAGCACATATCCAATAGAAGAGCTTTATGGAATATTGATGACATGTGAGCTAATCACAATGAGACAAAGGAGAAGACAATGAAAAGCAAAGAAAAGGAAATGTGCCAAATTTCTTTAGAATCCGTAATTGATGAAGGCACTTATGATGAAGAACTTGATGCTCTAGTCCTTCTTGTTAAGAAATGAAAATGTTTCCGCAACAATTGTCGATCCAAAAAAGCGAAGAAAATAATAGATTTGTCTAAAAGAAAGTACTCCAAGCAATATGGGATGAAAGTGAAGATGATGACCATGAAGAAGATGAAGGCCAAGAGGAAATTGCCAATATGTACTTCATGGCTATTGAAAATGAGGTAAATTTAAATGAAAATTGTTCATATAATGAATTATCTACCTCTTATGANTGACCATGAAGAAGATGAAGGCCAAGAGGAAATTGCCAATATGTACTTCATGGCTATTGAAAATGTGGTAAATTTAAATGAAAATTGTTCATATAATGAATTATCTACCTCTTATGATGAAATTCTTGAAAAATTTGAAAAATTTGCTTTAAATCATTCGATCCTCAAAGAGAAAAATTCTTTATTGAAAATGAGGTAAAGAAACTTTTGCAAATTCAAAATGATTTTAAAACCTGATTACGATTCTTTAATTAAGGAGAATCTCTCTTTACAAGAAAAGATTTTAGATTTGACTCAAATTGTTGACAAATTTTATCAAGGTAAGAAAAATTTTGATTTAATGTTTGATGTATAAAAATGTGTTTTTGATAAAAAAAAAAAGAAAAAAGAAAAATGGAATTGAATATAAACCATTTTTGAAACAAAAGTCTCTTACATTTTTTTTTTGTTAAAACTTCTACTTCACCACTTTCAAATGTCACATGTGACTTTTGTAATAAAAATGGACATGTAGCTTTTTAATGTTCTATAAAAAAGGGAATACATTTTTAAGACAAATATAAGTGGATTCAAATGTCCACTAACACTAACTACCAAGGACCCAAAGTTGTATGGGTACTAAAGACCAAAAATTGAATTATATTTGTAGGTACCAAAGAAAATAAAGATCAAATGGACCTTGGATAGTGGATGCTCAAAACGCATGACCAAAAATCAAGTTTTATTGCCAAGCTTCAAAATAGAGGATGGTGATGATGATATTTTTAGAGATAATGCCAAGGGAATAATCATTGACATTGAAATTATTGGTTTCGAGATCCCTTTTGAGCAAATAAAATTCAAAATCAAAATGAAAAAGATCCTTAAGATGTTGAAGATCAACATGAGGAAGTAGCAAATATGCAACAAGATAAAAAAAAATCTTCTAAAATATAAAGTGATCAATCTTTACCAGAGTAATGGAGTCAAATAAAGTACATCATGGATATGCTCAATAAGTTTGAAATGGAAGAGTTGAAATCAATTAACGCTCCAATGAGATCATCAATCAAACTGGACAAAGATGATCAAGGTATTTCCATAAACATAACAAAATATCGAGGTATGATTGTATCTCTCCTTTATGTTAGTGTGTGATTATGTGCTAAATTTCAACCAAATACTCAAAAATCACACCTTAATGCCATAAAACGAATTTTAAATATCTTAATGGCATTAAGACATTATGTTTATGGTATTCTAAAGGCACCCAAAAGGAGGATACTGTATTAGAATTTGTAAATATGAAAAATCAATTGGTCAACATTCTCACTGAATCTCTAAGACTTAATAGATTTTCATATATTCAAAGAGGTTTGGTAATTATCGATGAATTTGAAGCATGTGGCTAAATTGAATTCACACTAAATATTCTCATACAATTGATTCTATGTGCATAATTGGTTGAAATTTATTTAAATTTTATCCAAATAATTTTGCTTTTGTCATTTAACCACTCATGTTTTGATTAATATTTTACTATAAAGTGATGATTATCGTCTTGTTTAAACTTGCATATATTTGACATCTTTCAATCAAAATGAACAAAGATGATCAAGGTACTTCCATAAACAAAACAAAATATCGAGGTATGATCGGATCTCTTTTTTATTTAATCGCAAGTAAACTCGATGTTATGTTTAGTGTGTGATTATGTGCTAAATTTCAACCAAATACTCAAAAATCACACCTTAATGCCATAAAAAGAATTTTAAATATCTTAATGGCATTAAGACATTATGTTTATGGTATTCTAAAGGCACCCAAAAGGAGGATACTGTATTAGAATTTGTAAATATGAAAAATCAATAGGTCAACATTCTCACTGAATCTCTAAGACTTAATAGATTTTCATATATTTAAAGAGGTTTGGTAATTATCGATGAATTTGAAGCATGTGGCTAAATTGAATTCACACTAAATATTCTCATACAATTGATTCTATGTGCATAATTGGTTGAAATTTATTTGAATTTTATCCAAATAATTTTGCTTTTGTCATTTAACCACTCATGTTTTGATTAATATTTTACTATAAAGTGATGATTATCGTCTTGTTTAAACTTGCATATATTTGACATCTTATGCTTAATTTAGGGAGAATATTATTGTTTCCTATGGTTAATTTAAAGTGCCATATTCTTACTCTTATATGTGCTACCTTTTTGCTTATGTCAAAAGGGAGAAATTGAGTAAGATGGATTTGAAAGCATTAAAAAGGGGTAAGGTGGGTGAGATGATATGTGTTGAATGATTAAATGATATACTTTGAACCATCTATTAGTTAATATGTTTTAAATGGATGATGGTTGATTTGTAAAAGATAGGGGAATATATGGATTATATGCAAAATTTAAGATTTATATTCCTTATCAATTATTCAATATTACTTTGTGTTGACCTATGGTTGATTATAATATTAAAGTTTTGATAATAACAAACAAGTTAATTTTTTTACTAAAAATTTGAATTTGAGTGATTATAGCTTTTCAAAGTATACTATGAAAAATTGATCGATGATCGTTAAAAGATCAAAAGACATCATTACAAATCGGACTCATGAAAGAGGTCAAGATTGAAATCACACATTCAAGAACTTATGAGCCAAATTTCAAATCAAGATCAAGGACTTGATTTCTTAAATAAAGGGTAAATGTACTAACACTTTAATATTTGGTAAATGATTTCCTAAGCACAAAATCCTTCTAAGCATTAAAAAATAATTTTGTGCATTAAAAATCAATCTAGAAAGATTTGATCAAATATAAAAATGACTTTTAAAAATGACATTTGGACTTGAAAAATATCTTTCATCTTTAAAAGTTAGTTAAAAAACACTTTCCAAAAGTTCATGCATTTCAAAACCTTCGATCGGAACAAATGGGGCCAAAACATAAAAGATAGAAATTGCCGGGTGGTTGACCGGCCCGAAGAAGCAGTCAACCAGAGGCGATCAGCCGAAAATTTCCAACGGTCCAAAATTTGATCGTTCAGACCTCTATTTTTTATCGTACAAATGACTATATTGGTCATCCGGACAAAAGACGATCAATTGGACGAGTCATCCTAACTCACAGATTTTTTTTTTACATTTTGAACTCTATAAATACCTCTACTTCTTGCATTCATTACAACATTCTTTAAGAGCATTAATGTGAGAAATACTTGAATAAAACTCTTTGAACTTTCATCTTATTTAATTCTTCACACATTTACTTTGAAAACTTTCGATTAATTCAATCAAATTTTGAAAATCATATTTTCCATCAAATTTTTTTCATCTAACACTTGAGCTTCTTTTATTGTTATTCATTTAAGCCTTAGCTTATTTTTCTCTTTGTACTTAATTTGCGTATATTATTTATTAAGAGGAAGGTCTAAGTGTAAAATCATTCCTCTTTAAATATGTGGGTCATGTTGAGATCCTGTAAACTCAATATCGTATAAGGATTGATGTTCCTTGTTTGTAACTCTCCGAAAGCATTGTAAAGGGTTAGATTGCGCCATAAATCAATCAATATAGTGAAAAGACCTTGCTCGTGCTGGAGAGCTTGGTAATGGATGACATATATCATTGATTTGGATCGAATCTCCACAATTATATCGTTTGCATACTATCTTCCCTTTTACTTATCGCTTTCATATTTGCGCATATTATTTGAATAATCTATTTAGTCATTACTTGCTTGAATTAATATTAATTCTTCGTAAAAAGTTTTCAAAACCAATTATCCCCTCTCCTGGTTAGTTATTCTTGGGCAATCAATTGGTATCAAAGTTAGGATGATGATTTACATTGAATCAATATATTATAATATTTGGGAATTTAATGAATAACGTCCTTATGTGCCTACCAAGATTATTAAAATAGATGACAAATCCAATCAAAACATTCCAAAGCCTAGAGAGGAGTATGACGGGGATGATAAAAGAAAATTATATTTAAATGTTAGAGCAAAAAATATATTTTATTGCATCTTGGATGGAAATGAATTAAATCATATTAGCATGAGCAATTCTGCATATGATATTTGGCATATATTAGAAATTACTCATGTCGGTACTAGTAAAATAAAGGAAACCAAGATTAATCTTTTGGTTAAAGAAATTGAAAACTTCTTCATGAAATAAGATGAACCTATTATTGACATAATTATTCATTTCACCGACATTGTTAATGACCTCAAAGGCTTTGATCGTAAATTTACTAATGGTGAGCTTGTACATAAAATGCTTAGGTCATGATCAGAAGATTGGAGCTCATTAAGAATATTGATAGAGAATACCAAATATATCAATTCATATCCATTGGAAGAACTTTGATGGCCGAAACTAAGGAGAAAACTAGGAAAAGCAAAGAGGAATCAAAGGAGCTTTCTAAGCGCAAATTGTTTTGAAGTCAGTAATTGAATAAGGAATTACAAGTGAAAATATGAGTAATGAATAGTTCAATGATCTAGTTCTTCTTGTCAAAAAATGGAGAGGTTTTCGAAATAATCAAATATTCCAAAAGAAAGAAGAAAAGTGTGAAGAAAGAAGTAAGAAAATCATTTGCTATGATTGTGACAAACCAAATTACAAGAGAACCGAATTCCCAAACTAGAATAGGAGTATCAAGAAAAAGACACTCCAAGTAACATGGGATAAAAGTGACGATGATGATTGCGATGAAAATGATAGTCAATAAGAAGTCACCAACATGTGCGTCTTGGCAATCAAAGATAAGGTAAACTCTATTAAAAATGTTCATATGAAGATTTATCTACCTCCTATGATGAATTTTTTGAGGAATTTGAAAAACTTGTCATAAATTACTTCATTCTTAAAAAGAAACACTACTTATTGAAAAATGAAATAAAGTTAATTTTAGAAACTCAAAATGATCTTAAAAAGGAAAATGTTGATAATGATTCTTTGATTAAAGAAAATTCTTCTTTAAAAGAAAAAGTTGAAGATCTAACTAAGATTATTTACAAATTCATTCAAGGTAAGAAGAGCTTTGATGTTTGGTGATCAAAATGTGTTCTTGACAAATGAGGAGTTGGATATAAACCATTCTTGAAACAAAAATATTTCAAAAAATTATTGTCAAAGTATCAAACTCCTTTATTTTAAACACTACATGTAGCTTTTGCAATAAAGATTGACATATTGCTTATAATTGTCTAATTAAACAAAAGCTACACCTTGAAAATAAGAACAATTAGATTCAAGAATTCACTAAAACTAACTACTAAGGATCCAAACTTGAATGTGTACCAAAGACAATAAATTAATTTTTTTTAGGCAACAAAGAAGATAAAGAACAAATGGTTCTTAGATAGTGGATGCTAAAAGCATATGACCATAGATAAGATGTTACTATCAAACTTCGAAAAGAAGAACGTAGTTCATGTCACATTTGGAGATAATGCAAAATAAAAAATCGGAATTGGGAACATTGGTAATCATTCTCTTCCTTCAATTGAAAATGTCTTATTAGTAAATAACTTCAAACACAATTTGCTTAGTATTAGTAAATTATGTGATAAAGGATATCATACAAAATTTGATTTTTCCAAATGCCTTATTAAGGATGCAACATAAAAAGAGGTGATATTTATAGAAAGTGTCCATTATGGAGTGTCCTTTTTTCATTTTGAATATTTACTTCGACTTTCTGTAGGAGATTAGGTCATGTCAGCATGGATTTCTTTCATAAATTTCCAAAAATTGTTTTGTCAAAGGTTTACCAAATTTAAAATTTGAGAAAAATAAATTTTGTGATGCTTGCCAATTTGGGAAACAACTGAAAAGCTCTTTTAAGTCTAAACTATACTCTTCAACTACAAAATGTTACAACTTCCTCACATGAATCTTTTTGGACCCTCTAGAACCGCTAGTTTAGGCGATAAACATTATGCATTCGTTATTGTCTATGACTTTCCTAAATTTGCTTGGGTCCTATTTTTAAATCTAAAAGAAGAAGCTTTGAATGTAATTAAACATTTTTGTAAAAATGTTCAAAATGAAAAGGACGCTCCATTACAATTATTAGAAGTGATCATGGTGGAGAAATTGATAATATTGCTTTTGAGAGTTTTTGTAATGAAAATGGATATAAACACAACTTTTCGGCTCCTAGAACTCCTAAAAAAATGGTACAGTAGAAAAGAATAATTACACATTGCAAGAAATGACTAAAACTATTCTTAATGTAAATAGCTTGCCAAAACACTTTTGGGCCGAAACCATTAATATCGCTTTCTATATTGTTAATAGAGTTTTAGTTAGTCGAAAAAAAAACTAAAACTCCCTATAATCTTTGGAAAAATAGAATTCCAAATATCAATTATTTCAAAGTATTTGGTTGCAAATGCTTTATTTTAAACACAAAAAAAAATTGAAAAAAAATTGATTTAAAATCCGATATTGAAATCTTTTTAAGATATTCATCGACTAGAAAAACTCATAGAGTTTTTAACAAAAGAACTCTAGTCGTTGAAGAATGAATGCATATTACTTTTGATTAAACTAATCCTCCTGATCATCAGATTCGTATTGCTAATGATGTAAAATTGAAATTCCTTTCGAACAAATGAATATTCAAGATCAAAATAAGGAAGATCCAAAAGATGAACACAAGGAAAAAGCAAACATTCAACAAAGTGAAATAAAACCTTCTGAAGTACCAAACGATCGTACTCTACCAAAAGCATTGAGTTTTGTTCCTTCTCATCTAAAAGAACTAATTATTGGTGATTCATCCAAAGATATAACTACTAGAACTTCTACAAAAAAATATCTTAATACAAATTGAACCAAAAAAACTTCAAAGAAGTTGAGTTTGATAAATTTTGGATTTTAGCTATGCAAGAAGAAATCAATTTAAAAGAAATCATGTTTGGGATTTTTTCATTAGACCAAACGATCAAACAGTTATCTGTACAAAGTGGATTTTTAGAAATAAACTAGATGAAAACGGAATGATTGTGTGTAACAAGGCTAAACTAGTGGCCCAAGGTTATAATCAAAAAGAATGCATCAATTTTGAGGAATATTTGCACCGGTTGCTAGATTAGAATCCATTCACATGATTATTGCATTTACTTGCCATAAAAGATTCACTCTTTATCAAATGGATGTCAAAAGTGCATTTCTAAATAACTATATTCAAGAGGAAGTTTATGTAGAGTAACCCCCCAATTTTAAAGATCACAAGTATCCGGATTATGTTTTTAAACTTAGAAAATCTCTTTATAGTTTAAAACAAGCTCCTAAAGCTTGGTATGAAAGATTGAGCAAATTTCTAATTTCAAACGATTTTTCAATAGGGAAAGCAGATACCATCCTCTTTATCAAAACAAAAAAGAATGATATTATAATCGTTCAAATTTATGTTGACGATATTATTTTTGGTGCAACTAATATCTCTCTATGTGAAGAATTTTCTAAGTGTATGAGCAAGAAGTTCGAAAGGAGCATGATGAGAGAACTCAAATTCTTTCTTGGAATCCAAATTAGACAAACTAATGATGGGATATTCATTAGTCAACATAAGTATATGTTGGACATGCTCAAGAGGTTTGAAATGGAAGACTTGAAGCCAATGAACACTCCAATGAGCACATCTATAAATTGGACAAAAATGATTAAGGTATTTTCGTTGATGTAACTAAATATTGAGGTATGATTGGATTCTTTATTTACTTAATAGAAAGTAGATCTGATATTATGTTTAGTGTGTGTTTATGTGCTAGATTTCAATCAATATCCAAAGAATCGTATCTTAGTGCAGTAAAAAGAATTAT
This sequence comes from Fraxinus cuspidata, assembly GCA_903798385.1. Classification (NCBI taxonomy): domain Eukaryota; kingdom Viridiplantae; phylum Streptophyta; class Magnoliopsida; order Lamiales; family Oleaceae; genus Fraxinus; species Fraxinus cuspidata. Next base: position 7,128 of record CAIGRP010073605.1, on the reverse strand, counting down.
TCGATATATTAGTGGTCTAAAACCTTAGGTATTTGGTATCCAAATTGACTTATATATTCTGATGCCGATTGGGCAAGTTGCACCATTATTCACAAGATCACTTGTGAAACATGTCATTTTCTAAGCTTTCCACTTATATCATGATTTAGTATGGTGTTCTAAAAAAAAGGACGAGGTCCGGTCAATTGGAAGTAGTCAACCGAAAACCCATAAAGTTTGAAACAAAAAATAAATGTTCGGTAGACCGGTTTGTCGGGATTTCCAATTTATAAACCCTTCAAACCCTCATTATTCACTTATTTTTCTCACTCTTCTTCTTCTTCTTCTCCATAAATCTACCTCCAAATTCAATCATATCCACCATTAATCTTCAAGATCTCACGAAAATTTCAAAAAGCCATTACTATTTCTCTTCAAAACTCTTAAAACCCCCATTTTTCTTCCACTACAACTTTCTTATCTCTCACTTTGAAAATCGACCGTCTTGTAAATTTTTTCTTCCATTTTTTTATCATGCCAAGGGTAACCGGAAAGAAACCAATGAGGAAGATGTTGCCAACTTCTTCATCGGAGGACGAACCCAATGTACCGAAAAATCATTTTGATAAATTACTCGTCCTTATAGGTAAGAGCGTAGATTTTGCGAATTTTACTCTTCAAGCACCTGCATTTCGTGTAGAAGAATTCTTTATAAACATAAGTTAGGTCTCAATTGCATCTATGGAAGCAAAAGTATATCCTAAGCTTATGAAAGATTTTTACAAAAATATGGTTTATACTCCTCGTACAGGTAGCATTTCTTGTTTTCTCAAAAGAAAAAGGATTACAATTACCAAAACCTTTTTACGTTCTCTCCTTGAGCTCGAAGAATGTGCGAATCAAGTATTTTGTTATATGGCTCACCCAAATTTTGACAATTATAATCCTATCATTGCATGTCGTAGAGTGATCGGAAAAATTTTTGAACATCCGATAAAACTTAGTTCAAACCAACTCACTTTACTTTATAAAGTTTTGCACATTATCATTGCCCGCGTTATCCTTCTTAGGAAAGGTCATTTTGATGAAATTACTCACTTCGACCTATTCCTTCTTGATTCATTTTTAGTCGGACAAAAATTAGATTTTCCAACAATTGTAATTGGTCATATGAAAATCGTCAATTCTGCCACTCGCATCAAGACTTCTTACTAAAATTTCTAAACAATTGGAAATCCCTTTAAATGATGAGGTCTTCATTTCACTCTGTGTCATCGACATTATCAATACTCATATTCTTAATTGTATGAAAATTGTCAAGGAGAATGGGCAATGAATGGCCCATACTAAGAAATTTGATCCGGACTCGGGACCTTCAACTTTACCTTTCGAAAGAGATGAAGATGACATCGGTATTGATCGTGAGGAAAACACACCACAGGTTCTTAGTCCTCCTCATGACATCCCAGGATCGAGTGTTTCTCCACCTTCCGACGATTTTAATTTTACCAAGGATCACTACAATCTTCTCAACAGATGCATTGATTGACTTACATCCTCCGTCGATAGGCTTGGTGGGATGTTTTACCAATCGGAAGTTCACAAGATGCAATACAAGATCAACTAGCAGTGATGCGGACTCAGCAAGATGTCTTTTATGCTTACTACAATGCTCAACGTGAGGTAATGCATGCTCATCAAAATGTCTTTTATGCTCGGTTCAATGCACATTTCCCACCACCGCCTCCTCTGGAGTCTTAGATATGACTTTATGCATATTTGTTTTAGTCCTTATGTTGATCTCACCTCTTTGTATCCTTACCTTTCATAAACTCATGCTTTGACTTTCCTATATCCTCTGAACCTTTTGATTAAGCTATGTGTGTTAACTTAAGGGGGAATATAGTATTGTTTTGCTTATGATAAAAGGGGAAAAATATATAAGATGATATGCTTGATGAGAATGTGATAATAGATGGATATGATTAATGATTGTCTTGATAAACATATCTTTTAAAGTGAATGGTTATTGGTTTGTAAAAGATAGAGGGAATATATGAATAACATGCAAAATTTAATATTTATATTCCTTATCAATTGTTCAATATTAATTTGCAAATCACCTTATTTGTCATAATAAAAAATGGAGAAATTATTGACATATGGTTGATTATAACCTTAAAGTTTTTATTGTAACAAACAAATTAAATTTTATTTACTAATAAGTTGAATTCAATTGATTATAATTTTTTAAAGCATACAATGAAAAATTGATCGATGATCGTCAAAAGATCAAAAGCTATTACAAATCGGATTCATGAAGGAGGTCAAGATCGAAGTCACATATTCAAGAACTTAGAGCTAAATTTCAGAGCAAGATCAAGGACTTGATTTCTTAGATGAAGTGTAAAAATACTAACACTCTAATATTTCGTAATGAATTCTTAAGCTCAAAATCCTTCTATGTATTAAAAAACAATTTGTGCATTAGAAGTTATTTTAATGTAATGATTTGATTAAATATAAAAATTATTTTTAAAAATGATATTTTGACTTAATAATATCTTTCATCTTTGAAAAATTAGTTAAAAATACTTTCCAAAAGTCCATGCCTTCTAAAACCTTCGAGTCAGAACAAATGGGGCCAAAACGTAAAAAGTTTGAAACTGCTAGGCGGTCGACCAGCCCAAAGAGGCAATCGGCAGGATGGTGGTCGACTGGCTAGAAGAGGTAATCGAATGGAACTTTCCAACGATCCAAAATTTAACCATTCTGATCTCTTATTTTACTGTAAAAATGACTATATTGGTCATCCGGACAAAAGGCGGTTAACCGGACAAGTCATCCGAACTTATAGATTTTTTAATGTTTTGAACTCCATAAATACATCTACTTTTTGCATTCATTACAACATTTTTTAGAGCATTAAAGTGAGAAATACTTGAGAAAAGCTCTTTGAGCTTACATCTTATTTAATTCATCAAACATTTACTTTAAAAGCTTTTGATTAATTGAATCAACTTTTGAAAATCATCTTTTTCATCAAAATTTTCTCATCTAACACTTGAACTCCATTCATTGATATTCATTTAAGTGTTAGCCTATTTATCTCTTTGTACTTAATTTACGTACATTATTTATTAAGAAAGAAGTTTCAAATTGTAAAATTATTCCTTTCTAAATTTGTGGGTCATATTGAGGTCTCATAAAATTCAATATTATATAAGGATCGACGTTTATTGTTTGTAAGTCACTAAAGCGTTATAAAGGGTTGGATTGCACCATAATTCAATCAATATAGTGAAAAGACCTTGCTCATGTTGGAGAGCTTGATAAATGAAGACGTTTATCATAACTTTGGATCAAACTTTCATTTGAATCAACTTTTGAAAATCATCTTTTTCATCAAAATTTTCTCATCTAACACTTGAACTCCATTCATTGATATTCATTTAAGTGTTAGCCTATTTATCTCTTTGTACTTAATTTGCGTACATTATTTATTAAGAAAGAAGTTTCAAATTGTAAAATTATTCCTCTCTAAATTTGTGGGTCATATTGAGGTCTCATAAAATTCAATATTATAAAAGGATCGACGTTTATTGTTTGTAAGTCACTAAAGCGTTGTAAAGGGTTGGATTGCACCATAATTCAATCAATATAGTGAAAAGACCTTGCTCATGTTGGAGAGCTTGATAAATGAAGACGTTGTAGTATTGAAACCTAGTTTGAAAGTCAATTATAATGTTTGCATCCTATCTTCCCTTTTTGCTTATCGCTTTCATAATTGCGCTTATTATTTGAATTAGAATATATAGTCTTTAATTTTTTGAATTTAGATAAATTCATCCCCCTCTTAGTTAGTTATTTTTGGGTTATTACTTTACAAATCATCTTGCTTGTCATATTCAAAAAGGGGGAAATTGTTGACATATGGTTGATTAAAACCTTAATTTTTCATTATAACAAACAAGTTAATATTTTTTAGTAACAAATTGAATTTAAATGATTATAATTTTTCAAAGCATACTATGAAAAATTAATCGATAGTAGCCAAACGATCAAAATATATCTCATGAAGGAGGTCAAGATCGAAGTTACACATCCAATAACTTAAAAGCCAGACTTTGGAACAAGATAAATGACTTGATTTCTTAGATAAAGTGTAAATATTTTGTGCATTAAAAGTCATTATAATGCAATGATTTGATCAAATATAAAAAATGGCTTTTAAAAATGATATTTGAACTTAAATAACATCTTTTATCTTCAAAAATTAGTTAAAAATACTTTCCAAAATTCCATACATTTCAAAATCATCGGAACAAACATGACCAAAATGTAAAAGGATCAAAACTGTCAGACAGTTAACCAGCCAGGAGAAGAGGTCTACCGGATAAAAGAGGCGATTGTCCAAAAGTTTCTAACGATCCAAAATTTAACCATTTTGACCTCTGATTTTTACTGTACAAACGACTATATTGGTTACACGGACAAAAGACAATCAATCGATGAGTCATTCAAACTCACAGATTTTTTAACGTTTTGAACTCTATAAATACATCTAATTCTTGCATTCATTACAAATTCCTCAAGAGCGTCAAATTGAGTTATCTTTTGAGAGATTTCTTTAAGCTTATATTTGCATTCATTTCATTTATTTTTTCGTATAAAAAGTTTTGATTGATTCAAATTCTTTAATCATCTTCTTCATCAAAGTTTTTTATCTCTCTTTTTGTACCTAACTTATTTTTATTACTCATAAAAGAGAGATATATTTTGAAGGAGATCTTTGAATTTACATTGCATATATTTTTTTATACTTTTTCATATTGAAAACTTTGATTGATTGAATCAAAATTGTAAAATCGTCATATTCATCAAAGTTTCTCATATCTTTTTTGGTAATTAATTTATTACAATCATTCATTAAAAGATATATATATTTTGAGAAAATTTTTGAACTTACATTGCATTTATTTCTTCTTCATCTTCTCATTGAAAAATTTTAATCGATTGAATCAAATTCTTAATTATCATATACATCAAAGTTTTTCATCTACTTTAACTATCATTTATCGTTATCCATTGAAGTGTTAGCCTCTGTTATTACTTAATTCATTTGTATCTTATTAAGAGAGAGTTTTCATTGTAAAATCATTTACTTTAAATTTGTGGGTCGTATTGAGGTCCCATGAATAAGGAGCACCGTAAGTCATCGTGAGGATCATATTAAGGTCTCGTAAAGCTCAATATTTTATAAGATCGGTGCTCATTATTTGTAATTCATCGAAGGCGTTGTAAATGGTTGGATTGCACCATAAGTTAATCAATATAGTGAAAAGGCATTGCTCGTGCCAGAGAGCACGGTAACATAAGATGTAGATTATTGCTTCTCCACAATTATATTGTTTGCATCATTTTTCCGTTTTACTTATCACTTTCATATTTGTGCTTATTATTTGATTTAATATATTTTGTCTTTACTTGCTTAAATTTAGATTAATTTTTCAAAAATGTTTATAAACTAATTCACCCCTTATTGGTTAGTTATTCTTAGGCTATCATTCATACCTTTCTGTACTAAGCGGCATTCGTCGTTGTTGCTTGGGTAGACTAAAGGATCAACATTAAGCTTGTGGCAAGCAATCTTCAGATAAGTCCCTTCCATGTATTTATGGCTCCAAGCGAATACATCCAGGTTTTGATTGAGGAATTCCACAAGTGCAGATCAGAGAAGCTGCCACAGTTTATGTCCAATTCTGAGCTCCTTTGGAGTTTGACCTGAACTGATCTGGACTTTGTCTAACTTCTCCACATGTTCGGTACCCGTGTCAGAGTGAGATGTTAGGGAGCCCAGCTCTTATAGAATAGTATATAATACGTTATCATTTAGCAACTTTAATTTTCCTTGTCCTGTAAGGTGTTGGAAATTTGATGGAACAATGGTACACATATACGATGGTTTTTAAGTCAAAGAGAAGAGGTTATCCCATAATTGCATCTATGGTAAAATGGAGTCAAACACTACAAATTTTGCATTAACTCTAGCTAGACGATGAGCTTCTTTGATCTCAACAGCGAGTTTGATCTTTCATTTTGCCATAGGGCTCCGTTCAACCCTAGAACTAAGTTTGAGTATCATTGTAGAAAATATAGTTGGACTCCCATCTATTTGAGTGTGTTGACATACATAATATTAAGGGCACTTCCTGTATCAACTAAGCCACTATTTGTCTTCCATTTTTTAAAAACTCTTTTTTCTACATATTCATTTTCAATCTCACATTCACAAAATAAAATATTCTACATGTAAATCCAAAAACTTTTTCTACTTTTTAATCACACATTCTCAAACATTTACTAATTAAAACAATATTGTTTCAAAAAAAAGGCCACTAAACTAGGGCTAACACATTGGGGACGTTGACGCCACTATGGGTAGAGCCACTATCAAGATGCTTGGAGAAGGATGCAAGTTTGCTTCCTTTTAAATGACAAGCGATTATCTTCAGGTCTTTTATGGTGTTCGTTAGTGATGCTTATCTAGGTTAGGTCGACTGAAATAAGTCTTTCAATCGAGCTTTTCAAGATCGATCATACTGACCTTATTGGAACATATTTACCCCTACTTTGGATAGGTCAATGTTACAAGACATGGCCTCAGCTTGATTACTGTTCGTGAAATTTCGCAAGTGTACGGATCGTGACAAGTAATAAAATGAATTTATCAAATCCGAATATCGTCCCATAGAGACTACTATCTACCAAAAAGTTTTAAACTAACCTAGTTTCAATTAAAATTAAAATAGTAACTAATGATCAAGTCAAATTTTATTTTCTAAGCGAAATTCCAATAAATAAAATAACAAACTACTAAAAAAATAACAATTTCAAATTAAAACTATAGGTAAGATTATGTGATTGGATAGTTAGGATTTTCGATTTCACTTAGGTTATTTATCATACATTTAATTCCAATTTATTCAACAATCTTTTCTTACGTACTAACGATCGAATTAACCCGATGTAGTTAGTAATCTCTTTGAAGCAACACTAATCATATTTATATCACCGAACTTATTATATCTCTATATAAATTCACACACATATGAACACATTTATCTATAAGAATTCAACAAAAATCGC
>CAIGRP010073598.1:0-15132 GCA_903798385.1 Fraxinus cuspidata | reverse complement strand
ATGAAAAACAATGAATTGAAAGTGAGAAACAAATTTCTTCTTCGTAAATCTTCAACCCGGACTTTGAATCTTCAATTTCTTGTGTTAATTGCCTTTGAATCTTGTGATAACCTCTTTCTTGTGGTGAAAAATATGATTTTGATACGTTCTATGTTGTACCCCATTCTCCCCTCAAAAAATAGGTTTATTTGGTTTTTTAAGAATTTGGATAAAACTAGGAAACTGGGTCGTTCGGGCCAGAAATGGCATATGCGCACGCGACGTATAACTCTTGTGTGTGGCGCGCGTTCAATGATTTTGTTCTCGATAAAAAACCTTCATACCCGTGTGCGCGCGAGAGAATTTGCCCGTTATAAAATTTTCCATTTGTTGCACTTTGGTCCCTGAATTTCATTCATTGGTCATTTTTGTTCTTTCTTCATATTTTCTTGATCCTCCATCTTCCAACTCCACCTAATTTGCTCCAATATCTCTCCAATCATCGAAACTAGGCCCGAATCATCTATTAGCATTTTGCGATTTAGTCCCCAAACTTTGGATTATGTCTACTTTAGCCAATTTTCTACTCATTTTCTTCAATTCCATCGTTTTTCATCGAGATGCACATAACAAACAAAATATATACAAAATTAAACCTCAATTCATTGAAAATAACAATAATTGCTCTAGTTTAACGGTACGAATAAGTGTATAAAATACACTTATCAGCTTGTGAAGTATAATCCTATATTTTACATCATTGCCCGGGATTTATTGGATATCAAAACCCAACAAAAACGGCTGAGATTTGAAGCCCGAAGTCAGCCTCTCGCCTCCTTCGATGAAGCCTCCTGTCTAAACCTGAAGACCAGATGATTTGGTGTTTGGAAACCGATGGCCCAGCTTCATGCTTTTCTCTATGACCAATATGTGAAGATTCTACCATCCTTCAAATTGCCATGCCATGCCACCATATTACCGAACTCAATACATACTGCTTTTAGAGAACCTTTGTAACTAGCTGCCTTTGTCCATTTTATTCTTCCCAGCATCAGTTGTATCAAATGGCTTTACTATATATAGTTCTCAGATGTGTTTAGATGAGTTGTGGTTGTTTATTTTGTGTAAAGTCAATACTGCTTGAATTTATTAACAGAGAAATTAGTCAAATTTGTGACGGTTGTATAGCAGACTTATTTTGTGAATTTTGGTTCTGGTCCATACTGTTTTGAAGACGTTCGCAAAAAATTAGTTTACATTGTAGTTGAAGAGCTTGCAACTGTACCTTACAAGGAAGATGTCGCTCCAAATATGGACACTGGGTCTTGTCGGCATCAGGTCTTGTTGCTGTCATCTGATCATAGTTTGAGAGCTGCCTGAGCCTTGAGATCTAATTTTGTTATATCTTTGGCTGTCAATGTCCGAGGCTTGGATTGGGCATAGTCATTGAAAACTATCGTCGTATCTGGTGATAGGTTTACATCATACCAAGTATTTCTTGTACTGCTTTTGTTGCTGTACATGGCTTAAAACACTTCAATTGACATTTATGCTCAAAAAGCAAGTTCATTGGAGTATGTACGGCTGTGCATACAACAGGTAATCTCGTCTTGCTAAAATTTTGATGCATTGGCAATAGAGATATTAGCATTAGATTGATGAGTTGTAGAATCTTTTCATTGTTGTACACTTCAATGAAATGTGACAAAGTATTGTTATATTCTCTTGTTTATGGTTCTATAAATATTGTTGGTCAGTTAAAGATACGAAGGTTCAGCAGTCCGTAGGAATTTCAATCGAAAAGTGTCTTCATACTCGTATGAGCTGCCTTGTATATCTAGAGTTTGTGGAAGACTTATTTTGTTTCTTGATGGATAATTTTTCGAGGAGAGCTAAATCATAAAGTGGACTGTGTCGCGATTTGTGTATGTGGCAGTTTCTAGTAAAATTTAAAAAAAAATCTCCGGATATTGGCATCCTGCAGGAATACTTTTTAAGGGTAAGTAGATAATACTTCTGATGCGAGAGCCATGAGTTACTTTGCATCGACTGCTAGCCATTTGAGTCGGCATACAATGTTTGAATTTGCAATATACTGATGTTTCATTGGAGCCCGTATAGATTGCATTGTACCCCTGGCCATGGCCCATGGAGACGGAGGGTCACGGCAGAGGTCCACCCCCTATATGGCCGAATGAGGTAAATTTTCTGCCCTCGGGGCATAGCTCATTGATGCAAATCATAGGTGTGAGATAGTATCTGCTGAGTTGGCAGTCGCAATATAAGAGTTCGATTCCTGCCTCTTACGAGGTATAGAATTGGACTCTTTGTGAGAACCAGTATGAAAGTTTTTGTCCTGATGAGGCACATCCCGCGATTTACCTCTTTCACAATGCTCTAGGGGCGAGGCGGTGGGGGACCCTCTAGGTTGGAATTCAACCTTTTTTTTTTTTTTTTGAATGAAGTAAATTTCCCCACCAAACTCTATGTCCAAAGGCCAACCAAGTGCAGAAAAAGTCTTAATGTTGACAGTTCATTAATTGCCTTTAATGTGGTAGGGGACTGTTCTTTGGTTTACTTTAGTCCTTTGTCTTGAAGATTGAACACCAAATTAATTAAATAGACTAATGTTTATATATAACATTTTAAGTTGTTGGATGAGATGATAATGTCAAAGCAAGTAGAGGTACTGAATTCAAGCCTTATTGATGCCCGTTACAAAAATTGTGCACTTACTGGGCATAATTCAATTTGACAATGCATACGTGTTGATGCCAGAATTAAGTATGTCCTTTCTTTAAAGACTTGAGATTTTAGAACGAATAACTTAAGCTTTCAAACAAAGTTGTTAAATAAAATTGCCGAGAACCCATTTCTTTATCTTTTTTAACAATCACTGAATGGAGGTCGGACCACATGTCCTCTTGAGATTGTATCTTTTATGTATCAATAAGTATTTCATCTATGCAGTGGTTTGACTAAACCCTTTGAAGTCATTCAAACTAACCTACTTTTTTACTTGCCCCGTTGGGTAATGCACAGACTAGACTGATCAATACCTTTCAGTAAAAAATGGCAGCAACATTAATTAAAAGTTTGCCATTTCATGCAATAAATTCATTTTTCTTTATAAAGAATTCAAGAAACTCCCTATGCTTCAAACCCTCATTCGTTTATACACTGTCAACAAGTTTTCCCTGCCCAATAGGCTTCTCCTTTTCTTGAGTGAATTCTTGTTTTTTGCAAGAAAATCTACCAAATGTTTGTTAAATGCAATAGGGAATGTCATCTTTCTCCTTTGGTAAACACCCGGCAATCATTTGCCTCTCTTGGATTGGTTGATTTTTGCTAAGGATAGTGAAAAGGGGAACAATTTTTAAACGATTTTCTATCATCTCAAGTCTTGCATGAGGCAACGAGGATACGAGTTGCAGCCAAGGATGACTTGCCGGTAAACTTGGCACGTAGACGACAATGGCATCGATGTTGTGTAGTGCCACGTCTACCAGTGGACGGGCAAGTTATTTTTGGCTATATCTCTTCCTTGTTGATTCATGCTAGATTTCTGATGAGTTCACGAGGATTACACGTACAACTGGTGAAAGAGTTCATTAGTAACTATATATGCCATGGAACTTTTTTTTTACCCTTTTTAATACTTCTTTATATTCATATGCAACTCCCATTAGGTTTCCTTTTGCCTTCATATAAGTGTCTCTTCTTAACTAACTTACAAAATTTTTGCAGATGATAATGGAGTTTTGCAGGTGCCTTTTGTGCTTAACATATCTCCCACCCTACCCAATAATCTTCTAACCAGCTGCATTTAGAATTTTGTGCGTTTTGGCTAATTTTTTCCCAACAAGATGTTATATAAGTATCAATTTTTCCTTGTACTAACATCAGCTGTTTTCAGTTCACAAAATTTTTATTTTTAGATAAAAGGCACACGATCATGGGGGTGTTTAGCTCGAGATCTCATAGATCTCGAGCTTTATAATTAAGTACCTAACGTTGTTTCATTTCTCTAATGACTCGAGTTTTTAGCAAAGATAATTACACATGGTATGACATTTAGGGTTCAAGTCCTGCTTCTACTAATTTTTAAAATGATTATGGTATATGCATGTTACGACGTGTTGAAAATATATTTTACCGAAAAAAATTATCTTATATTTAATAACACGAATTTTTAAATGAGGTGATTCGATTTCGGTAATGATAATGCTGTAGAAGCTACTCGCGAACTCCTTTATTTTATTTTATCTGATTTTTTTAAGAACGTGTGTACTTCTTCATTTGCTTTTCATTAGCGTTTGTTCTCGAAGACACGGTATCATGTTCGAATAAATTAATTTTCTTTACTTTACGCAATAGAGTTGTTTATTTGAATGTTATTTTTATATTATGTATTTACTTATTTATAATTAAATATTCTTTACGAGGCAACATTTTTAAATTTTAACTAGACTAGTCGATTTAATTGAAAAATCCAAATTTTATATTTGAACTATCACTCAAATCGGTTGTACTATGTGTATATAATAGTTTACATATATATGATATGGTGAGATGTGATTGTGTCAAAATTGTTGAAAAAAACTTTTTCACTCTCCTTTTGACACTGTAAATTATTATATAATTCTATACGATAAAGTCCTTTGTACAGGGGCCTTTGCCAAGGTTTGGTGCCAGTGAGCAAGTGTAATAACTGTATTAGGTGTTGAAAAAAGTAGAGATAAAAACAAACCAATGGAATGGTGACACTTGGCAATTCGACAAAAAAAGGGCAAAAAACCCCCCTAAGATTCACTTAATTATGTACAAGTAACATTATTCTACTTAAACAAAACGTTCATTCTCTTCCACCGCCCCAGTTGCAACTACTACTTGTGAATCTGCGCAGTAATTTATAATATGGTGTTATCATATGACAAAATTAACTTATTCTAATATTTTGCTAATCGTGGACTTTCCAATTCACACACAGTGAAAAATAAAAATTATAATATAAATTTAATATTTGACTAGGAACGTAATAATTTATATATAGATTCGTGCTACTTTTTTAATATGAAGGAAGAAATAAAATTCAACTAGGATAAAAAACAAAAATAAATTAAAAATAAATTCATGGTTAAAAGAAACGAGAATGGTACGAGTATTATAATAAGTCCACAAACTACGTAACAATAATGTATTTAAAAACCTTTAAAAATGCTATACCAAAAAAAAAAAACTATAAAAATTGAATGACTTATTTTTATACAGTACATAATTATCTTACGAGTTATGCAATGTCTTAATCAGGAAACTTAGTCACATTTAGAAATAATATTTCTAATTTATCACTTGAAAGCCTGGACATGGATAGCATTGGATCAATGAGCGGCCTGACTTTCCGTCATGGTTGGGATGTAGCTCTTTTGCGCGAAATTCTTTTCTTTTTTTTTTTTTTAATTAAGAATCGTAGTCTGTATGGCATATCAATTGGGAAGAATAAGCGCAATAATCATCCGATTCGCAATCTCGCTCTTTAAAGAAAAAAGAAAAGTAATTCTAGGTGAACGGGAAGTTCTTTTAGATATAAAAGTGTTTAATATCAGTGTACTTGTCAACAAATGATTGAGCCAATTAAATGAGCCACATACTAGCATTAATGTGCTATAACACCAAGTTAGATGAAATGATATGATAAGTCTAATTAAGTGAGTTCCATATTTTTATATTTTATTAAATTTAATTGGATATATTATGCTCATGTTTGGGCTCCATTGTCCCAAAATATATTTTTCTCTTTCCTATTTTCAATCGCTCATTTTTCAATAAAATAATATTACACATAAATCTAATTTTTTTTTTTTTATTTTAGCTACATATTTTTCAAAACATTACTATTTAAAAATGTATTTTAATCACAAAATGTACTTTTAACCTAAATTGGTGTTTCAGCCCCCACTAGTTATTTATTGTGAATACCAACACGTGGGTGGATTAGAATGAGTGGCGAGGGGAGGGGTCAGGTGGGCGAGTTTAGTTAGGGGAGATGATTTTTTTAATATATATTTAATTATTTTAAATGAGGTTTATAAGTATTTTTTGAAAAATTATGGGACTTTATTTTCAAATTTTTCTTTTTTTTCTTTTTTATTGTTGTTGATTGGATCAACAAATTCCACTCACTTAATTATAATTTTCACTTCTAAAATTATTATTTGGGATGTTTAAATATAATCAAGAAGTAAAATATCTGTTTGAAAGTGAGATATTTGAATTGTATACATTCTTCTTCAAATAAGGGGTATTTATAGATTTTCCTCCTAATTTTGGAGTAATTTGGTCATTTTGAAATAATGACGGATTGTGACTCCTTATTGACTATCTTCTAATAGATTTGGTTAAGACTCATGTTTTACACACTTACCCATGTGCCATTTATTCAGGGCCGGTCCTAATTGTAGGCGGCGTAGGAGATCGGCTAAGGCTTCATTTTGATGAGAGCCCCCAAATCATGTAATGTAAATTGACTGATTTGAACAAAAGCGAAAATTATAATTGCGAAATTCTTTAAATTAGAATTGTTATATGAAAACACAATAAACTAATAAAATTTGAAAATACAAATATCTCTTAAAAAATCATATAAATGACATAAAACTTTCACATACACATGTGTATCATATAAATATATCACAATCATTACTTTCTCTTCATATAATTAATTTGACAATTTATCTTCTCAACCATCATTTTTTCTTAACAAGAAATACTAAGTCAATTTTCTCTCTTCAAAATTTACGACTCTTACTTTTTCTAATACTATCATGGTGAATCTTACACTTTTTCAAATAGCTGCTGCTAAATGCACCGTATTCATTTCTTTCTCTATATTCTTGCATTTCTTTTTATTTGTCCATTTTTTTTCTAGTTTTCAATGTCATTGTATTGATAAATGTTTTAATTAAATTAATACTTTTCTATAAGTTATGTAATTTGGTTCGGAATTTTTTCGATCTATTTATTATTCTTTTTTTCCCTTTTTTATATTTGTACTTGGGTTGAAATCTTTTATTGTCTTCCAATTTCGCGTATTACATTTATTTATTTTTTAATTATTTTCTAAATCAAATTCAATAATTAATTTTAATCAAAATATTTATAGAATCTACAACTTTTCAACCACACATTCTATTAACTTTTATTAAAATCAGCTAGAAATCTGAATTTAATCTCCATCAAATAGAGGCTTAATATTCTAGGGCCTAGTGTTCTAAAAAGCTATTCTAAGCAATGTCTATGCTCGAAGTTCAGGCAAAATATCTCGTTTCACGCCTAATCCCTTTTTTTTATTAATTCCTAAATGGCTAATTTTTTTTTCATTCATCTCTTTCGTCTTCCATATGCGCGCTTTATTGTGTGTGTATATATATATATATTATATTTTTTAAAAATCTTTTATTTGACTTTAGTTTATTAATTTTTCTATTTAAAAAAAACTTTTCATTTGACTTTAATTTCAAGTTTTTAAAAGAACTTTTATGCGAAAGTTAAAAATGACTTTATTCAATAAATAGTTAAATAAAATTTAAGTTACAATGTTATTTACATTATGTAATTATCTCGAAAAATTCAGTAAAACTTGTCTAGTTGAAAATTGAAATTATATACAATAATCTGGTTTTTGTATTTTTAAAACTTGAGAATTGTACAATTGATTAATTACAGAAATTGTTGAGTAAATATAATATTTTATAATTTTAGATGTTTGATATATATTATTTTAATTATTAAATGATTAAGAATTTAAAATAATATTAAAATTAAAAAATGTCTTTTTATGCCTAGATCTCGTCCAAACTCGCTTAAGTTCGTAAAGTTTGAAATTTTACATCTACATTTAACCACACTTTACATTTTTTTGAACATTGAGGGTCTCATATTTGAAGTTTGCATAAGACTCCCAAAACATGTAGCCAGTCTGGATATGAAAAATGGTTCGTGACTTTTTAGGCGAGCCTTCTACTTCTTCTTCCCTTCACGCATCACTTTATGCTCGCCAATGGGGATAACTCTTGCAAGATGTATTCCTTGATTCAACAATTGCTTTATTTGATTTTTATTAGTTAAAGAGAAGGGAAAAAAATCCATAATTTAATAGCCAAAATGGAGAGAATGACGAGTTTTTCTATTTAATTGAAAGGTTGGGGATGGATTACGAGTTTTTCTATTTAATTGAAAGGTTAAGAGTGGATCTTTTATATTTCGCGAAGGTTGGGGGATGAATTGTGCATGTTTCCCTTATCTTTATTAATTTCAACTTGTTTTGCTGGGCCATAATGCCAAACAAATATTTCTATCCTGGTGCGTAGATGGGTAGGGATGGCAATGGGGGTCAGGGTCGGAATAGTCATTTTCTTCCATGTCGCTTAGTTTCGAGTTTTCCCTTATCCCTGCTTGGGATAGAATAGGTCCCATGCCCCGTTTGCTGCCTTATATATATATTTTTTATTTTTTGCATGACTTTAGTTTGTGAAAATCATTACCTTTTCTTTTTTTTTTTTGTAGAATAGTCCATGTTTCATTTAGAAATGCGCATGATACTTTTACCTTTTGTGATAGTTACAATCATATATGTTGAAATTGACTTTAAATGGGACATGTAAACGAGGAGGGGACTATGTCGCTCGTATCGGCCCATTTGAACCTCAGGAATGAGTTTAATCCATATTTATATGCATTAATGTTTATGTAAAAACCTATGTAAAATTTTATAAACTTCCCTAAAGGTTTATGATCCCTCAAATTTTAAAAAGAATAATATTATTTATGGTGAGTGATTGTAATAGTGATCTTATGTGACAATTTTCATTTGAAACATTAGTTTGTTATTTGAGATAAGAGAATTAAAGAAAATTAATGTCTCAAATTACAAATTGCTACATAGTATGATTATTGTAATCGCTTACTATAAATAACATTACTTTTTCAACGATCTACATCCTATGTTAAACACAAATAATGTGTCTTATAGATTCATCAGTGAATAAGATTATGGTGGGCATCAACATGTGTGTGTGTGTATCTTTTTCACAAATAATTATATTTAGCCCCAGTTTGGTGAGGATTAAATAATTTTTTTATTATATTTTAATAAAAATTGAATAAATGTGTGGTTAAAATTAATTGTTAACTTTAGCATATATTGAAATTTAAATTTGAATTTCTACAAAACACGGGCTAAATATATTTATTGAAAATCGACCTTTCTATTTTTCTTATTAAAAAGGAATAAAATTGACCCCAGTTTTTAACAAGACAAATGTAATAACTTTGATTATTTACTTAATCGTTATTTTTTTATTGGATTTTTGGTACTACAACAAGAATATTTCAAATAGTAAGGCAAAACTACATGCTCCTACCCTGCCTTGCATTGTCTCACACCGGTTAATATTTTTTAATTTTTTTATATTTTACAATTTAAATATGTAAGTGGTAAAGAAAAATATTGTAATCGTTGTCTCGACATTGCCCTGATCTCGTCCTGTATCTGAAAGTTCTACTCAGGGCAAGGGATGATGAGGTTTGCCTAGAATCTCCCCTTCTTGCTTACATCTTTCTATATTTTTATTAAAAAGGGAATAAAATTGACCCTAATTTTTAACTAGACAAATGTAATAACTTTGATTATTTACTTCATCGTCATTTTTATTGGATTTTGGTACTACGATAAGAATATTTCAAATAGTAAGGCAAAACTACATGCCCCTACCCCGCCTCCCATTGCCTCACTCTGGTTAATATTTTTTTTTATATTTACAATTTAAATATGTAAGAAGTGGTAAACAAAAATACTGTAATCATTATCTCGACTTTGCCCTATTCTCGTCCTGTATCTAAAAATTCTAGTCGGGGCAAGGGGTGAGGGGGCCTTCCTAGAATCTCTCCATGTTGCTTACATCTTTTACGAGTACAAATAATAAAGTTCAAAGAAAATATTAATTTATTAAAACATTATTACATTAATTTAGGGGGTGTTTGATCCCCATTATTTTTTAAAATTATATTTTGAAATAGTAGATTAATGGCAATTGTGTAGTTAAAAATGAAGGAATTTTTTTGATTTACGTATAATATTATTTTAATGAAGAATATGTGGCAAAAGAAACAAATATATATTTTGAAAAAAATGGAAATCAAACAAAACCTTATAATATGAGCTAAAATAATGTTTGCATTTAAATTAACAAAATGGGGTGCTAGAGTGACGAGGAGACCAGCTACCACCGGACACGCGTCCACATGCCGGTAGCACCACCTGCAAACCACTCTAGGGGTATTTAGCAACCTGAGAATTGCACATGCTTAGGCATTGGCGTTTGAATTTTATTTTAATGGGGGGATAAACACCAGGCAAACAACCCCTCATGAATGATTAATTTTAATTAATCAAATGGTTTAGGGTTAAGATATGCATGCACAATCCCAGTCCCCACGCCCCCAATTTATGGCCACAAATATTGGGTTCGTATAAATGGGAGTAAATTTCTGTTTCATAAAACGATGTGGGATGGAGTTTGTACTTTTTACTGTTTTCCTCCCTCATTAGAAAGAACTGTTTTAACTTTTGAACCTTGTACAGGATGGGGCTATTAATTATTATTAAATTGATTGTTCGAATCGAACGGGTCTAACTAGAGCGACACAAGTATTTTACGAAGTCCGTAAAATTATGCAACAAAAAATGTATTAAAAGCCCTTTTATTTTAATCTTCAATTGAAAGATTTATTTTGTGCAATGCATTTTTAACTTACGAGTTATGACGAACCTTATATTTCAAATCATTGAGGCTATGTTCCACCGTACAGTATTACACATGAAATAGATATATATTGCGTTAAATCACATATCAATCTATTCAATTCAACGTATCAAAATGTAAGGTTGGGAATCATGAAAGTAAAGATAATTAATTAAAGAGAGTCTGGGAATAAGCAGAAAGAGTGAGTACTGCACCTACAATTCCAATCAGAAATGCGCTTTTGTTCTGATCTTTTTTGATGCGTCTTCTTCTCCTACTTCCTTTCAATATGATCAAAAAATTTCCTCACACTTTCAGATCTCTTTCTGTTTCACAAGTTGGATAGGAAAAAATAAGTACTTTTACATGAAAAGAAGTCAAAACTCTTTTTTTGGGGATATTAATGAATCTGATTTCATTGATCAAGCTTTGAGGCACGTGTATTTATTCTATTCATTTAGTTCAAAATATAGTGTTTTCTTGTGTTAAATACATTGGAGGTCACTGAACTTTCACCTTAGGTTATATTGGGTCATTGAACTTAGGTTATTTTTGGAGCTATCAAGCCACTAAGCTATAATTTAAAAGCAATTAGACACTCCGTTTGGACTCTATTATGTATCTATCGAAATTCGCTGACATGTCTATTAAAATTAAAGAAATGTCAATATGTCCATCTCGATTATCAAATTATTACACTAGAGGGTACTCAACTTTCACACTAATTGCAATCTTAACGTGAGGTTAATTAGATTTAGAGACTAAATGAGTTAGAAAAATACATTATGGATCAACTTGAATTTTGAACAAACTTGAGTGACCATTTTGAAATTAGCTCCTGATAATTCAATAATAATTACAAAATCCACACCATCATATTTATATTCAATAAGCGAAGTGCACTTGTAAAATAGGGCGCAAGAAGGAACAAATGGAAATGGATGTAGAAGGCAAAGAAATTGCGACGGTTTTACTAAAAGTTAGCGACGCTTTGCTATTCTTAATTATGTGCTTTATTGCTCCAGCATTGATGTTCAGGTCAGAGATGATTGTTTATTCTAAAATCTTTCGCACCGTCTATGTTGAAAATGATTATGATAGTATGTGTCGATTTGTATATCTATCTTTTAGCACTTGTAGTCCTTATCTAGTAGATTTTTCAAATCACTTTATTATTATCGTTTACCATGTCATGCTTTTATGGATTTAAGTTTTTGAAAAACTATACTATGTTTTCCTTGTTTTGCTGATTTGCATTTCGATTGGTATGCAAAGTTGAATTTTTCTTATGATATTGAGGTATTTTACTAATTAAATTTGAAAAGTTATGAATTTGAGCTTTGAAACCCATTATTTTTCACTAGTTGGTGTAGCGTGTTTAACAAAGGTTTATTAAAAAAAATTTATATGGTAAGATGTAAGAAAGTGTATCATCGCTATTTAAAAAAGATTGCTTGATTTACGATTTGATTGCTTCGAATTAAAGTTAGCAACGTGATTGCAATTAAGGACCAAGTTCTATTGCCTGATAAGGGCATAATTTTGAGTTTTTGGCAGTTGATTTAATGATGATAAAAATATAAAAAGTCTGAACACCGACGAATCCATAGAGAGCAAAGGTGGAGAAATGGCCAGCTAGTCTCGTTTTAATGTGCACAGATGCATTATCTTTGGCCGTGATCAGCCTGTTTGTGGCAAAATTGCACCACAGCAAAAAAATTCCCATAATATCGAACATCATGCAACTCACAAAGTTCCCTTTTATAAAATAATAAAGCGAGATAGGCATAAAAGACCTAATAATAGCATCAGCAGAATAGATACACACCGCTCTGCCTCTGTGGAAATGTAGAGGTTCATATTTTGTCCCTCCTCATTCTCTGCATCTTGAAAATTTATTCAACTCCAAGCACTTGTTTTTTTAAACAACTCAATTAATTGACATTATTTCATCTTCAAATCCCCTATTTCTAGAAGCCTAATTTAATTTAACTCTACTTTCAAATGACCTTCATCTAATCAAAAACAAATTAGAGTACTGCAAAATCAAAAGTCGGAATCGCTAATTTTACTGACTTGCAGCGCACCTATGTGCGCCAAAATCTTCACTAAGTGCAGTTGTCAACTCAATTTTCTGTTAGCCCGATTCTCATGGCTACCCTAGAAAACTAATTGAAGGATAAGGTGAATCAAACATTATTTAAGAAAATATAAAGTGGTGTATACTGACGCAAAAATGAACGTCAAAGTTCAAATCATCCAGCAAAACCCAGTCTGTTGAGACATCGGTGGTCGGTGGTGGAAGGTGGCGAGAGTCAGAGGCTGAAGGCAGAAAACTCTTCAAAATCTTCAAAATTTGTGTTTTTTTTCCTTCTCTCCCCCAAAGTCCAGTGCAGGCCTGCACCTGCACTGGCCCTTAATGGGCTCCGTCCCTCAATTGCAATTAAGGCGAAATTCCAGTGACTTCCAATGTTATTAATCTGCTAACTGGGATGAGACACATTGGCATTTTAATAGTTTTGCTAATAGGCACATTAGTGGAACCATAATGCAATGTTAGATTTATTCAACACGTTGGCGTGGGGTGGGATAGGACCATCTTCTTTCCCCATCGATTGTTTGTATTTTTTGGGTGTTGATAAGTGCGGGTTTTTGAATCTCATTCGGACCATTAAATTTAGATTTTTGTGAGTTTTCATTAGCAATTTATTACTTAATTTAGTTATTTTTATTGTGTAGGTGAAAAACCGAGTTTGAATGATGATTAGAAGGAATTTACACGAGAAATGAGCAAAAAGAATCAAAAACGCAAAAATTCCAAAGTTCGGGGGACCAAGATTATCATTTTTGAAAGTTGGAGGACCATTTTTATTATCTTTTCAAAAGTTTGGGGCTTGGGCTGAAATTTGGGCATTAGGTTTTAAATTAAAAACTGCAGCCCCTGTTTGAAAAATTGGGATGCGTCTTCGTCTTCTTTTTTCTTCTTTTTCATATTTTCTCTTCTTTATTTCTATTTCTTCTTTTTCCATTGATTTTCTTTTTTGGGGGCAAGATTGGAGCATGATAATGATGAAATAGCTTGGAAAAGAATCCATTGATATTGAAGAACTTTCAACCATTTCTCTCTTTAGTAATAAGCTTTTCTTTTCTTTAATCTATTTCCCATTAATGTGATGTAAAAATTTGTTTGTTATTTTTTAGTATTTCATGGATAACTAAACATATTTGTGATTGGGGTGATTTCAAACCCGAGTTATGATTATCAATTAATTTGCGCTTTATAGTTCTTTTAATTGATGTGTTTAATCCATTGTTTTAAATGTTGATTTTGTTCTTCTTGATTGTTTAGGTGTACAACTAAATGATTGAGTTGTTTCAATGAATGCTATTTTGGGATATATAGTACGTAATAGTTATTTACTCTAAAACCACAATAGATTATAAGGAATTTTCAATTGATTGTATGTGGATCAACATTTAAGTGAGTAAACCGAGCTTGTGAGTTTACCCTTATTTTTATTGTGTAGGTGAAAAACCGACTTCGAATGATGATTAGAATGAATTTACACGAGAAATGAGCAAAAAGAACCAAAGACGCAAAAATTCCAAAGTTCGGGAGATCAAGATTATCATTTTTTGAAAGTTGGAGGACCATTTTTATTATCTTTTCAAAAGTTTGGGGCTTGGGCTGCAATTTGGGCATTAGGTTTTAAATTAAAAACTGCAGCCCTGTTTGAAAAATTGGGATGCGTCTTCCTCTTCTTTTTTTCTTTCTTTTTCATATTTTCTCCTTTTTTTCTATTTCTTTTTTTTTCCCTTGATTTTCTTTTTTGGGGGCAAGATTGGAGCATGGTAATGATGAAATATCTTGGAAAAGAATCCATTGATATTGAAGAACTTTCAACCATTTCTCTCTTTACTAATAAGCTTTTCTTCTGTGCTGTAAGAATTTGTTTGTTATTTTTTAGTATTTCATGGATAACTAAACATATTTGTGATTGGAGTGATTTCAAACCCGAGTTATGATTATCAATTAATATGCGCTTTATAGTTCTCTTGATTGATGTGTTTAATCCATTGTTTTAAATGTTGATTTTGTTCTTCTTAATTGTTTAAGTGTACAACTAAATGATTGAGTTGTTTCAATGAATGCTATTTTGGGATATATAGTACGTAATAGCTATTTACTCTAAAACCTTGTAGCAAACATTTCAATAGATTATGAGGAATTTTCGATTGATTGTATGTGGATTAACACTTAATTGAGTAAACCGAACTTGTGAGTTTACCCTTAATTCAATTCATCTCTTTTGTTGTAATGCTTTTGTTAAATTAAATCTAAAGAACTTGT
>CAIGRP010073590.1:0-11038 GCA_903798385.1 Fraxinus cuspidata | reverse complement strand
CCCAAATTTCTCTGTTCTATAAGCTGTGAACCCTAATCCTCCATTCTATGTTACGAAGTCTGTGAACAAACGAGCCATTGTTGACCATTCTGAAGGCGAGCACATGGATGTTCACCTGAAGTAATTCCGAAACAAGTCCTTATTCAATCAGTGGCTTGTTTGGATGTGCCTTTCTTGACGTGGAAGCTATCTTGGTAAACAACTTACCACCTGGAAGGAGTTAATCGACCACATCATTTTCTCGCCTACCAAGTCAACACGTCTATTAATGATTTTTATCAGGTGGGTGATGGAGTTGGATGGAGCAAAGTTCAGTGGTCAATGGGGTAATTAATAAAGTTTGATGAGTAAATCGTGACATGGTGCAAAGTTCAGTGGCCAATGTAACATTTAACTCAGTACACATGGAAGGAGTTAACCGGTCACTTCATTTTTTCGTCTGCCAAGTCAGCACGTCTATTAACGATTTTTATCAAGTGGGTGATGGAATTGGACGGAGCAAAATTCAGTGGTCAATGAGATAATTAATGAAGTTCAATGAGTAAACCGTGACATGGTGCAAAGTTCAGTGGCCAAGAAACATTTAACTCATGGTGAGACTTGGATACTATACAGTGAGAGCAGATTACAAACAAATGTGCAATCTCTATATGGGATTTAGCATATTGAGAAACTGCATTTTTCATCCACTGTTTTGTGTTTCGTGGGAGTTTTTGAAAATGGGAATTAATTGATGTTTGAACATTAGATTGAAGTTGATTAAAAGGTTGGGTATGTTAATTGGTGGCAACGCCAGCGGCTTGGTGGTGGTACAGATCTGATGGCTAGTTGCATAGGCGGTGGCAGGCGCGGAGTGGGTGTGGGATGGGGTTGTTATCTTTTAATTATTTTATGTGAAAATTATGAAGTTACAATTTTGTCATTTTAAAATTAGTCAAAATTTATCAAACGAGGTCAATTTTTTTTAGGTCAACTAACGAAGGAATGGATGGAATCAATTCATTTGTCCTCATGATGCAATGAAACGAAATATTTGTGATCGTGATTGACACAAATGAAAGGTTTAAGTAAAGTATGTGAAAAAAAAATTTTGGAATTGCGGCTTCAATTATCTCCATAAAATAGAAAAAAAAATGTAATATAGATTTCAAACCCTTCGAAAATGTTCACGAGACTTTTTTATCTTTATTCTTTTAATATTGATATGACTTATTTTTTCAACGAGCATATGATTAGTGATGGCAATTTTCCCCGCCCCATCCCCGAATGGAGCAAAAAATCCACCTCGAACGGGTTGGCTGGGCGGGAAGGTGCGCCCTATTTCGGGTCACCCCGGCCCGAACCCGCCCCGTGAAGGAAAAAAAATAAAATTTAATTAATTAACTAAAATAATAATAATAATTAACTAAAAAAAAAAAGAAACAGGGCCCTCCCCAAACCTGCCCCGTTGCCAGCACTATATGACTTATTTTTTCAACGAGCTTTCTTAAAATATTGATAAAACCCTATCAATAATAGCCCACAATTGCGGGCTACTATGTCCCAATTTTTTAAATCTTAGTACTTAAATTTCAAACATTTTAATTAATGTGCATAATAAGGACATTTGAATGATTTTCGTCAAATGTTTATCAATGGACCAAAAGTCAAATATTTGGCAAGGTGATGGTGGTGGGACGGGTGGCTAGGTCAAGGAATCGTTGTTTATGTTTCACATTTCTTTCTCTTGTCTCTCCATCTGTATCATAAAAATTAAATTATTCAATCATATTATTCCATATAAACTGTCATGTCACTAATATTTTATTATCATAATGATAGATTCTTAATTGAAAGGTTAAGATGTCGTTATTAAGATTAATGTGTTTGAGACTTGTGAACACATTTTTGGAAGATTCGAGACATCAATCTTTAATTTCCTATAAAATATTACACAAATCCCTTAACATATGAAGGCAATAATAATGTCTGACTGCCTCCTCTTCTTCTTCTTCATCATCTTTTTTTTTTTTTTTNCATTTTTTTTTTTTTTTTTTCCTCCCTCCAATACTTCATTCAATTTAGTGCTATGTCCAAAAAATAAAAATAATTATACCAATAATAAGTATGTCACGTAGTATGATCTTCCTCCTGCTATCTTACTTGTTCTACACAAATATCATAGTGCTCGTAGTATGAAATATAACTCAATGGATAATCAATTAATCATAACGTTATATGAATTCGTAATAGATGTGTATGGAAATGTTTTGTTGCGACAACTCTAAAAGTGGAATGAATTTTGTTGGTATCTGATCTCATAAGCCTCCTCAATCATCGGCTTAATTATGAATAATCCATTTCAATATGGTCAAAGAAGCTTAATTATCAAGAATCCTAAATTACGAAGACGAGGTTTTGGAAAGAGAAACATGTTGAAATTAAATTGAAAGACAAATAAGTCTACATTCAGGTATCTTATCAAACTCGAAGGTGATCATTGAACAATCGCATCGAGATACTTGTTGACGTTTTCTGGATTGGAATTTAAATATTTTTGAAAAGAAGAAATTCATGTTTTTAAATTTAAATAGTAACATTTCCATGCAGGCATCGCCAAAGTCGTTGTAGTATAGTGGTAAGTATTCCCGCCTGTCACGCGGGTGACCCGGGTTCGATCCCCGGCAACGGCGCTTTTTGATAAATCCTCTTTTTTTTTTTTTTTCACCTCTCAAATTATTATTATTATCATTATTTTTTTTTTTCATCTCTCAAATTAATCGCTATTTAACCAAACGCGATTGCAGTTCGAAACGAGCCGGGAATGAGAGATTGATTCGTGTATGTTTGAGGGACCGCCGCCATAGAAATTCCCCTATAAAATCTCACTTTTTAATTCCCGCCATTTCTCCCTCTCCCTCTCTCTCCTCACTCACACCAGAGAAAATCAGAAGCAAAATCAATGACGAAAAGAAAAGAAGAGAAATCAGAAGGTCTAGAAATCGTATCAATCGGAAAAATCTATTCTGGTCCGTGGGATAAGAAGTATTGGAGCTCATCTCGGGTTCGATTTTTCTCTCTTTCCCTCTTCTTTATCTATATACTAAATAATTTTGATCATGGAGCTAGTTTCTTTGTACCTTTTGGATTATTTAATAATGTAGCGTGAATTTCGCTTTATTTTATGTACTCAGGTTATAAATCTGAAAGTAAGATGTTATGTTATCATTTTAGCTCGTAATTTCAGTTGTTGTAAAACCTATTACTTTAATTGAAGACTGGCCGAATGTTTGGATCTACCAACAGCTGGCTATTGAAAATCTAGAGAATAAAGTGGAATTGTAAGCATGGATAGGTCAATTAAGTGATGTGCTAATGAAACATTAGTATACCATAGAGCAAGTTGCCGGTGAGGTTTGGTGGACTAATTTTTCTTGAAAAAGGAAAAGCTCGAATGCTAATGGATAAGCAGTAGAGAAGATATCTATCCCCGATAAAAGAAAAATGAACTGGCAGATATGAAAAATAATCCCTTTTCATTTGGAATAAATAATTCCATTAGTAGAGGCATGATGATTTAACGGAAGGATGATAATCGATATGTAAATGGCTAAATAATTCTGTTCTGATAACCAGAAGAACTCATAGCATTCGCCAGTTTTGAGCATCAAGGAATGCTTTAAATTTTGATTTCTGTATTCTCGCTGGAAGAGAAACTGAATGTTTTTGATGGGTTAGAAGTTAGAACTAGATTTAGAAATCAACGTGATAATTTCTTCTACTTATGATTTAGTTTTTTTAGCATAATTGCCTAACTTGAATGGCTACCATTCCCCACCCAAAAAAGAGAAACGATAACTAGAATAAGGAGTATTGAAGTAGGAAAGAACATGCTTACTGTATTGAAGGATATAATAAACACTCTTGAAATTTCCTCTAAATAAAAGGAAATGATTTACCAAGAATGAATTAAAATGAATCATGCTACATGTATATCTTCGTTAACATTAAATTTGACATCCTTATGAGATGGCAGCTTTTCAATTGATTTAAACAACACTTTAACAATCAAGGAGACAGATTTTGACTATACATGGAGTGTCAACAAAGATGTACACCAAGTGTGTACAACTAGTTTAATCCAAGTAAAATAATATAAGAAGGATATTATGGTGATATAATCCAAAGGGGCCTATACCCACTGCTGAGGATCTTCCTTTTAGATTTAAAAACAGCAAGAATCAAACAAGAACCCCCTTAAGTTCTAGTTGACATGGGAAACTAAAGTCATAGAAGCAACAGCTAAATATATCAGAGAATAAAAATGAAACTGTAATTATTCTATAGAGATATAGCTTTATAACTTACCTGCGTAAATTTAATTTCTGTCGGACTTCACCACACTACCAACCTCTAGGATAGACAGATACCACAATTAAATGAATGAATTTCAATCTAAAGAATTATACTAGATACAGATGATTTAACAAATGGGGCCAGAAAGTTAATATACAAAAATATTCTCAGAATAATGCTGTGTTTTTTGTGTCTCAGAAACTCATATTATACTGAATTTCAGAATATAACCTTTAGAATTGAACATATCAGCACCTATAATTATAAGAAAAGATGCTTAAAAAATATTACTGGCTGAATTTTTTTTATTCAATCATATTCTAAAAACAAATATAAATAGCTTCAATTTGAAATCTGAAATAGGTTTACAACCAATAATAAATTAAAATAAAAATTTGGTACAAGCTGGTAGTCTGGACTCTGGTATAGAAATGACAAATATTTGAAAAAGCTATCTCTAGAATGCTCGAAAGCTAGAACTTCGTTTTAACTTAGGTCCAGACAATTTCACAAGTTTGAAAGGGTTTAACATTCAAAACTTGCACAAATATGTCTGAAACTTAGTTTTAAACTTTTGGAACTACTTTTAGATTTATAAATGAAATTTCTTTCTTAAATAGAATTAGGCCTTATCTGCTGATCCATTTACTTGTGAGGTTTCCTATCTAATAAAATTGACTGAAGAATACTATCGGGTTCCTTATAAGAATAGATCCACAAGTCTGAAAGCCATAAGTGGATTTCTGATATCCTATTGTAGATGTTCTGAAATGGTTCTGAACTGGATCAAATTATAGATGTCTGGAATCAGTTTGTGGAAAATTTTGCTGTCTTTAAAGCTGAAACTATTCATTTTGAAAACCTGTCAAGTACTAGACACTTAATGTATGCAATCATCAAAATTTAGATAGTAAGGGGATGCAAGTCCAGTACTTAGGTGGTGGCGGTGTCCTGGATAAGTCAGACATAAAACCTATTTAAGAAATGAATAATGTTGAGTGTACACCTTGGTGTACACTCAATTTGACATCCCTCTCACAAAGGGGGTGAGGCCTGTGATTTTAAAAATTGCGGGCCCCACCCCTTTTGTGAAGGGATGTCGCCCATGATGTACACCAAGGGTGTATATCTAGCTTTTTTTTAAGAAATTATCTATGGTTCGTGGATGAATAATATTTTCTAGTATGGTCCCCAATTTTATGGATGTCCATTTCCTAATGTTCTTTGAATTAAAATGAGGAGGTGGGGATGGCTATATTTCTAAAAACAAAAATTCAATGAAACATCAAGTATGTAGATACAAGTTATGCCTCAGTACCGAAGAATGAAGATAATTACAAATCCACTATTCATCAAACAGGGAATCCTGCATCTGATAGAGGTGGTTTTTATAGATTGTATTTGTGTGCGTGTATGTGTTTGAGAGAGAGAGAGAGAGAGCTCCTTATTGAAGTAACATAGAATAGTTACTACTGAACTCTAAGGCAAAGCTGGATTTGCTGTCACAATAGACTATAATTAAGCAAAAGAGATATTTAGATACAAAGAGTTACAGCCATTTCTATACAAGTTGTGTGTTTTATGATATATTACTAAGCAATTTCCTATTTGCTCATTTTTTGCCACTTTGCAGGGTAAGGACCGGTGTCCTTATCCCATTGGATACAAGATCTCGCGAACTCTGAATGGAGTTACCTATAAAATGGAAATTCTTGAAGGTCTTAAAGGTCCATTGTTTATGGTTAGTAGGCATCTTAACCATGTCAAATTACATCCTGCACAGATATTGAATGAATTATTGGTTAATAAAATTGAGATTTCACATCCTCTAGATCATGTCTAGTGATGGGAAATCATGCTCTGGACAAACTCCAGATATTGCATTGGAGAGCTTTCAAAAGAAAAATTGTTCCCGAATCAAGTCGTTGCACGGGAAGAGGTTCTCATGTAAGATAGATGGTTTGGAGGTTGGTCATATGCCTTTTCTTTTATTTTCTTTTGTGTTTGAAATGATTAAAACAGTAAAATTACATTATTATTATTCTTGTTTGCCTTGTGTTACTAGTTTGAAAATTCCTCTCAGGCTAAGTAATATATAACACCTTTGGACTAGGCTGATTTTGTATAGTCCGAACTTATACTTCTTATCCTCTGTACAAAATGAAAATTCTGCAATTGTCAACGTGGTAAAACGATTCATGATTTATGCTTGAGTTTTGATAAAAGGTGCAAGCAAGCAAATCATTCGAATTACACTTGGAGTACATAAAATAAAAGTTTGGTGATATCAAATGCAAAGGTGTGTTGAAGTACATCTTTTATTCGTTGCCGAAGTAAACTTTAATTTATCACAAAATAGAGAATGAAATATGAGAGTCTATATACTATGAAGCAACATTCAGAGGAAATGCACTTGGAGATATATTAGAAATCTAGAATTTGATTCCTGTAGATCTCTTCTATTCCAACTTTGATCGCACTAACTTAGATAATTACAGGGTAGTTGGCTAGCAATGTTCTTAGGTGTGCAATCAAATATAGAAATGGGCTTGATGTTGGCATTTGGTTCTTTGGTTCACACTACATTTTTCATCCTTTTTTTTTTTTTGTCACTTGTATTGCTATGGCCATGGCTACCATTTATGCAAGCTGAACCCTACAACTGTGGATTATATATATGCTATTCTTCTACACTGGAAAATTAGTACTTAATTTTGAACTTTGGGAGTATTAAACTGACAGCACTTTCCTATTCTGATCATCTAACATGTTACAAATTTTAGTAGATATTTCATGTGTTTCGTGGTCAAATCTGTCGAAATAGTTCGAACTAAACAAGGCTCAACCACCACAGTATATGAATGTCTGGAGGAAATTCCTTCCCCTCTGTGTGCACGCGAACTGTATTGCTTTCTAGGAGAACATAATGGTTATCTTGTTTCAGATTCTAAAATTTTATTATTAGAGGAAACAATGCAGTAGACGACTTCCCAACAATTAATCCATTATATAAAATAAGAAGCTTGGTCGACTGGGGGAAAATATTCTTCTGGAGACTTGTCCACCAGACGCTAGTGCTGTGCTACTCATTGATGTAGTTATGTTCTCTCTATTGTCTGTGAATATTATCCTTCCATTTTTTAGGCACTGTTCTTTTCCTAGTTTTGTATTGCATCATACTGTTTAGTTTCTATATAGTTTGTGTTGCAGTACAACTTTGAATATTTGCTAACAACCAACACAGTTAGATTGTAATATATCCAATTATTTCCCCTCACAAAGCACTCGAATTTTTTGCTTGAGCAAAGTATAGAAGGGCGCATGACTAATAAATTGTTAACCTTTCCTTTCTTTTATGTAATATGCAGTTTTTTGGATTCAAAAATGCGTTTGTTCAGAGGTTACTGAGAGAATTGGTAGCAAATGATGGTGGAACTGCAGGACAGAGTTCTTCAACATCTAACTCCCGTATTGAAGCTTCTGATACAGTACACGAAATACAATGTACAGAACCAAGAAAACATCCTGATTTGCTGCCAAACTCGGAAAAGCCACGGGTTACTGGAAAGGGAAGTAGTAAGGGCAAAAATATTAATGATAAGCCTCTCATTGAGGCAAATTTTGAACAACATCAGCCTCAAAATTGTATGCAGAATGCTGAAGCTTCAAATACTAGACAAAGGGATCAGAGAAATCATGATAATGGCAATCCTTTGACTTTTGCTGCTTCAAATAAAGTCTGTGGCATTAGTAATAGTCCAGAAGTTACAAAAGGACCTAACTCTGAATCCGTGGTTGAGAATGAAAAATGTCTGTTTTCAGCAGAAAGAGGACTGCAGTCACAATCTACGGATATTTCTGATCCCTTTAAATTAGGAGATCTCCTCCCCCAAGATACAGAGCTTATTAATTCTGATAACCATTTGAGCAAAATGGCCGATAACATGCCAGAAGGCAAAGAACTTGTGAGCTTGTAAACCACTCTTATTTTAGATATATTTTTCACATCTTTTGCTTATAACTTTTATTGCTTTCTACTTCTTTCGTATGCCTGTAAGTTAGGACCACAGAATACTTAAATTTCTGAAAGCATTTCCTTTTTTAAGATCAATAGCATATCCATAAGATACATATATACTTGGCATGCACATACAGAGAGAAAATATTACACCTGAAAGTTGAAATATACATTTCTTTCCTGCTTATGGCAGATTTGTGTAAACTTAGTAAATATTAAATCAGTCAAGCTCATTGTTCTTAATGTCTCGCAGCCAAATTTGACAACAATTACTGAGGTTCAAGAGTTCAATAACTCAATACCGAAAGATGAGGATGGTGTTACACTAGTTCAGCATGACAAGCCAATATGTAATACCGATTTTTGTGCACCTGACACATTGGATATTGCAGGAGGTCGTAAAGCTCTTATCATTATCTTTTTGTCAGAGTGCACTTAGATTTTTTCTTTTTTTTTGGCACTCTCATGTCATTGCTAGAGCTTCAACATCCAATTGCATCTCACCTCCCTTACCAAATTTATAGGTAAATGATACTTATTGCCTTTTGCAGACAGTTTTTCTTACTCTGATCCAAACGAACGCATGAAAGTTAATTGCAATGCCAGAGACGACACAATTGCCACGGATGTAGCGATTTCTGAGGTTTTGGTAACTGATTCACTTCCAGAAGATGAAACAGGAACTTCAAATGCAAGCTCTGAAAAGAGTGATATTGATTCAGTTGGTCAAGAAATAGCAAAGTCAATGATGACTGTTCTTCTCCCCCGAGCACTTCCTTTGCTGAAGACATTCTCAAGAAAGAAAAAGAAGAGCATGATACCTTCAGAAATGCCTCTCTATACGCAGAAGGAAAATAATACATCTGTTGGTTTTGGTAATACATCAATTGGTAATTCTGACCCCTATGACTAATAAAACTTGCCTCTTAATATTCTTATTCTCTGGCACAGTTGTTTCACTGCATCTCTATGTCCACTCTTCAGAATTGCTGCAAAAGCATTTCATCTAATTGAATTTTCTTGCAAATTTTCAGTCAGAGAGCACGTCAAAAACTCAAATTTGGAAAGAGAGAAGGAAGGGGGGAGTATTACCTGTACAGGCTATGATTCAATTGTCTCAACTTCTGGAATCACAGAATCTGTAGTTCCTGATAGTTTTGATAACGATGAAAGTAGATGTACTTCCATCAATCAGCATAATTTGTTTCCAGATACTGCAAAAGGTTTTGAAGCTTCATTTCAGTTAAACAATTATGGGAATCAGACTCTGAATCTGCCAGTCTGTGTTGATGCAGAAGAAGACTTATCAGATCGGCCTTTTGCAGTGAGAGATCATGAGATAAATATGCATTCTCAATTGCAGATGGCTGTAAATGAGGAGCCTCGAGAAGGTGAGATTCCATATCTAAATCTGCAATAGTTTCATAGGACCCTGTTCAAAGGAATCTGCATAGACATTAATGAAAATTATACTTGTTAGGGTGTTGAATTATATGCTTCCTGATTTGAATTTTTTTTTTTTTTTTGATTGTCAATATATTGTTTGTGTCAATTTTATTCTTTTAGTTGAGAAATAGGATCAATCTGCTGACTCAGCATGTTAACAGAGTAGGTTGGGTTTTCTCTTTATTTCTGTCTTTAGTATATTGAAACAAAATTTGGACGTAATATTTTTTATTTCTATACTGCATTTTAAGTATTCAAGATTCAAAGTTATAGTGTGAGGAAGGATTAACATAAATAATGTGGATTTTGAAGAAATTGTAAGATGTTGAGTATGCTGTCATTCTGATGAGGTGACTGCACATAATAATTTTTCATATTCTGTATGAACAGACATTAGCACAACTGGTTCTAACTTAATGGGCAAAACTAATAGTTCTATTCGACCTCCAGCGGAGGAAATCAATGTCAACTCCAAGCGAGCCAGGGTTGGCCGTAAGTCCATGATCGAAGCACCTACCTCTGCTGCCCCACAAATGAGATACGCCCCTTTCACTGAACATACATTATGTAGAGACTTCAAAAATGTTTGTTCTACGGAGGTACGCGAAAACATAAATACTTTGCTTGCTTCATTCGTCTTCATTGGAATACTTCTAACCAATGCACAACTGAAAACTTGTCAATAAGAACCTGGCAGTGATTTTAGTTTACTTTTTCATATCTACAGAAATCGGAAGCTAGTTATGCCAAAAAGTTTCACAGTGCAAATTTTGCTGACTTTGATAATTCATTTTCGTATCTGCAAAT
This sequence comes from Fraxinus cuspidata, assembly GCA_903798385.1. Lineage (NCBI taxonomy): Eukaryota > Viridiplantae > Streptophyta > Magnoliopsida > Lamiales > Oleaceae > Fraxinus > Fraxinus cuspidata. The sequence continues at coordinate 432 of CAIGRP010073590.1, read as the reverse complement.
CCCGAGTACTAGTTGTCGCAACGTCATTACTGAAAACAAGGAAATGAAAGATGATCCGAGTTCAAATTTTCAGGGGGACTTGAATTTAAATGACAAGCCACAGGGTCTTCTCAAACGTGTTGCATGCTATAACCACCCTATGCCAATTTCAATGGTGCTGCTGAATGTAAAAGAGAATGAATTATACGTATGTGTTATATGTGGCTCGCTGGAGCAGAAGGAGAGTACCCTCTTTGTTTACAAGGCACTAAAGCATGCAGAAAAAATGGGGTTCCCTTCATTTGTTGGTCACGCATCAATAGAATTGCCCTCTTACAAAGATGCCTTTGGTAGAGACGTAAGATAAACATTGCATTGATATACTGCTGCATTAACTAGGGTTGCTTATTGGGCATATGTAACAACAGCTTTCTTTTTCTTTTCTTTTTTTTT
>CAIGRP010073583.1:0-21546 GCA_903798385.1 Fraxinus cuspidata | reverse complement strand
TTTATAGGCAAAAAAATATATCCGTTTTAATAATTTTTAAATTTCAAATTCAAATTTTGAAAATTTTCTGTAGTTTGATTAGATAACTAGATATAATCAAATTCAAAAAATTTCGAAAACCAAGATTTTTTTTCAAAATTTCAACAGAATCGCTGTCTGAGCAGCTAAAATAGTTGCCTGCGTTTTAGCTGCCTGCACGAGCAGGCAGTTTGCTTGTGCAGGTAGCTTAGCTGCCTGCACAAGTTATATTATATATTTTTAATTTTTTTTAATATATATGTATAAAGCGGGCGGCCCGTGAGGCTCGACGGGGTTCGGCCCCATCGAGCTCGAGCTGGGCCCGGCTCGAGCTTTTTTCGAGCAAAGTCCGAGCCGCCTGAGCCGACGAGCTTTTTTGACATCCCTAGGCGAGCACTCCCTTCTCCCTATCTCATTCTTTCTACTCTATCTCTAACAGTGGAGTCGGTAACTCACCGAAGAACTCCTACGCAATCACTGCGCGCAATGCGTTATGCTTCTTCCCTCTTCTTCTGTAATCTGTGGTTTTGGGATCGTGGTTTGTGGTGGTATGATTTTTGCGTCGTTGTAGTGTGTGGTGGTTGCGGTTGCAGTTGCAGTTGTGTGTGCATATTCTCCCTTAGTGTTGTGGTTGCTGTGGTGTGTTGTGGTAATACTGGTCGTGGTCGTGGTAGGATGGGGGTGACCAATTATTTGATTGATTGTGACCAATAAATTTATGATCACTAAATAATATATGACCTAAAAAATGGGACTGAAAAATAACTTGTGAGCAATTAATTTAATAATTTGTGATCGTTATATCAGTTGTAACTTATAAAATTTATGATTCGTGACCAATAAATAAATTGTGACCTATAATTTTTTTTTTATTTTGGACTGATGAATACATTTTGACCTATAATTTTTTTATGACCAATAAATAATTTGTGACCAAATTGTAAAGAATTGTGACTTTAATTTATGTAATTAATAAATTATATTTGTAATTAATTATTTCATAAATAAAATTTAATTAATATATAATTTTGAAGTTTTAAATCTTATCTTTTAGTTTTGAAATGAGTCATACTTAATCTTTTAGCCCTTGTTTGAGATGTATTTTTGAATAATGTATTGATGAGAAATGTGGTAAAAAGTAAGAAAAAAATTTGGATTTGTGTATAATATTATTTTATTGAAAAATGTGATTGAAATGAAATCAAAACACTATTCAAAAATACATTTTTTTTTAATTTCCAAAAAATAAGGCTCAAACAATCCTTTAGATATGAAATTTCCCCAAAAGAAAAATATCAACTTTAAAATGGGTTGGCGGCCCATGGAAAATATGGGTGCAATAGGTTTAGGTGACACAAAAATGACCAATTTTAGAGTGAAAATTAGGTCTGTGTAACTATTCACCACGTTTAAGTAGAATATACATGAAACCTGAATTATATCGGTTACTACTATTAATATAAAGAAATCTAAATATATAAAGAGATAGATGAACAATTTAATAAGTATCGATGTTCATCTTATACTAAATACTTATGACGTGCTATATCAATTTATTGATGAATAACAAATTTTATTCAAATGTCGAGACCCACAATAAGTTTATCTATCATTAAATTAGGCTGTCATGTGATAGTTATCGACGCTTAGCATAAGGTGAGCATCGATGTTCATTGTATCATTCCTCGTAATGTACGTATAATTCTAAATTTTAAAAATTAAAAATCGCTATAATTATGGTTATGATCATAATCCCTATTTCAGTATAACGTTCAAAGTTTCTACGAAAATGTGGCTTGGTCCAGAATATTGTTTATGGCTACCTAGGATAAGGTACCTACGGGCTGTGCAGAATGGCCAAATAATAGTTGTAGTTTCTTATAAGGTTGGCCCAATATATTCTTATCAGACCAAGTATGGGCCGAACATTACAAATGGATTATTTTGTAAGCGTTAATGGGTTTAAAGGGAGAGAGAGAGAGAGAGAGAGAGAGAGAGAGAGAGAGAGAGAGAGAGAGAGAGAGAGAGAGAAGAAAAGAAAGAAGAAAGAAGAAGAAGATGAAGAAGAAGAAGAAGAAGAAGCATCATGAAGTCTTTTATAATTGAATTGATCATAAGTAGAGAAATTTTGGTTAAGCTAACGAAAAAGGATTACTTTATCTCCAAAGTATTTGAATATGTTATTCTTTTTATCATTTTAAATATAAAAATAATTATTTTTTTATTGATAAGTAAGCTTTTATGTAATAAGCTTAATCCATACTTAGTACGGATTCTATAAAACTAATTTTTTTCTCACTCATTTTCAATACTTATTTTAAATATAAAAATACTTATTTTGTAATTACACGTTCTCTAAAAATATCATCTTTTATAAAATATAATTTCAATAATTCTACTTCAAACAGAACCTTGGCCATTTTTACAAACAATGCCCATTAATAAGGAAAAATAATATTTAGCACCAGCAATTTTAAAGCACAAGTTTATATGGTTACTCTTGATATGTTCATTTAAATGAATCATGTAATAATACATTTATATGAATCTATCATTTATTGTCGTGCATTGTCACATAATTGATATTTGACATCAATGATACTGAATAACATTACTCTTAATGAAATCGGCAAAATTGGGATGATTTCCAATTGACAAGTATTTTAGCATTGACAAGACTCATTGAAGGAACCCTTCTCCTACTAGAATCTTGATTTAGGGAGGGTCCATCCCCTAAACTTTCATTTTTCCACCACAAAGCAAAAGGTAAGAATATAATTATTCAAAGTAGGGGGACAAAAGGCGCGATTCAACATTTCGTAATTGATTTGAGTTTTAAGGCTTTATCAACCTTTAGATGAATAACTTTATTATAATGTTCCATTGTCATCTTAAACTCCATTTCTATTAACTATTTTATCCCATTTCTAGAATTGAAATTTATTTTTTTAAAACATTGTTACTTTTGATTACGATTGCATACTCATTATTCAAGTAAGAATCTACAACAGTTTAACGATCAAGTAATCATTGTTTTCGAGATTTTAAGTTTCCATAAATGGTAATTATGGTGTAGTAAACCTCATGGCCCGTGTCATCATTATACTTATTGCTTGACAAGACATAAGATAATTATATTTTTAGTAACTAACACTTATTTAAGATATCCATGTGATTATGTTCCCTAATAGTGTAATGGTCCTCTCAAACGGACCCCTAATCAATTTTTTTCAATTTCAATGTTCCCCACGAGCAATGTGGTGGTGTTTTTCCAATTTTTAAGTTAATTTAGTTTCTAGAACTCTTAACCAAATTGATTTATTAGATATTAATTAATAGGATGAAAGCTTTAAAACCCGAGAGCTTAGAGTTATATATCAACATAGTGTTATGAACAAAGCAGATAACGGAATCGATCTGATACCACTTTTTTTTGTGAAACCAACCACTGGATTGAGATGTAGAAGTTATATAGTAAATAATAATGAAGTATATAATCAAGCAAAAAAATAAAAGAAGACAAGAATATGGCAGAGGAATTAAGAGATTTTATTGATTCAATAATAATGAAGAAATGGGAAGATTACAATTGATCCTATAATTCTAGTAATCATATATCTCACATTATAAAATTGTATAGAATAGCCTAATATTTATAGGGAATATGTAGGAGACGTCCAAACCCTTTCAATAGAGTTGTTGATGAAGTAAAATGCCAAAAAATCGAGACCAAAACGAATTAGGAGAGAAAACAACGAAAAACCCAAACAGCACAGGTGGCGCCGTTGGGCCTACCTTCGAGCGCCACGGCGCCGGGCAATCTGCCCGTTTTGTTCCAAGTTGTTTTCTCTATTCCGAACTCTTCTTCAAGTCCAATACTAATTTTCAACTCCCAATGGCTTCCAAAATAGAACTTCAACTTGACATAGGACTCCAATAGCATTCCAAACTGAATTCTCCTTGACGTGCATTTCAATTAGAATTCTTCAATACTTCAAACAAGAAATTCGGGTCACACCCAAATTCTTAACAATTTCCACATTGACACAAATTCCACCAAGATAGGCTTCTTCAATAATAATCAAAAAATTAATTTTTCCAACAAAACATAATATTTCACCTCTTCCAATGAATCCAACACTACTCTTGTAGAATTAACTTAAATTCCCAAAAATCATAATGATTTTAAATTAATCAAATGGGCTGTAACACACCACACCCCAAAGCAAAATCAATACCAATGCTTTTACAGAAGGCCCATTACTAGATTGTACACATTCTACTCCATTTAAAGCATGCTCAAAAAATCAACATATACATACCCTTTTCCACTGGGTTCATCCCTAGAAATTGAATACAATGACACCGCATGTGATGGTGGAAGAGCGGTATTATCCATATTTTCTTAACTCAACTGAACAGTATTCTTTAAATCCGATCATTTACGAGCTTCTAAAGGTATTATACCAAACTGAATGTCCACAACGGTACTGAACATGTGCTAATTGACTCTTCTAGATTCTGTACGACCCTGCAAGATGTATAACTGAGACATTTTTTGTCCTTCCAATACAACTTGGACACCCTTACAAACCTTTAAAACTCCACATCCACTAAAGAACTCATAACATTTTGAATCAAGGACAGAAAATGAGATAAAATTCTTCTTCTAATCCGGAACATGTCGAACGTGGCCAAGTGTTCTAATTGCTCCATTCATAGACTTCAATCTGACCGAACCAATTCTAGCAACCCGACAAGGTGTGCTGTCTCCCATAACCACGACACCTTTGGAAACAGTTTCATATGTAGTAAATAAGTCCTTATTAGGACACATATGAAACACACATGTTTAATTAAGAATCCAATCATGTTTCAGTTTAGACTCGATGTTAGAAACAGCCAAGAGGTCTCCATCACTTACAACGTTCTTCGCGAGGTCTGCTTCGCCTAAAGTATCTAAATATCTACTTGCAGCCATCCTTTCTTTATTTTGCAAATTGTAGCAATCATTCTTCAAGTGCCCCTTCTTTTTGCAGTAGTTACAAATCTGGTTACTGAATTTAGACCTTGATTTGTCCCTTCTAGAACTACAATGAGCAACCAGACCTTCTTCATATTAGGCCTCAGAAACCATACGCTTCATCTTCTCTTTTGAATACAAAGCATCATACACCTCCTATATGGTGAGAGTATCATGACTGTACAATATCGTGTCTCTAAATGAAGAAAACGAAGCAGGCAACGAACACAATAAGATCAAGGCCAAATCTTCTTCATCATACTCTACATCCAAAGTTTCCAAATCAGCGACGATCTCTTTAAATACAGTCAGGTGATCTTTCAATGATCCTCCTTCTGTCATTCGATGAGAGTATAAACACTGCTTGAGGTTCAACTTGCTTGTTAGACTTTTAGTCATGCACAATTGCTCCAACTTCAACCATAAAGCAACTGCTGAATTCTCGTTCAAAAATGTCCTGAAGAATAGTATTTGATAGATGAAGATGAATGTGAGAAACTGTCTTCTTATCCTTCCATAATTTCTCATCCGCGGTCAAATTTGTGGACATCTTGTCAATTCCCAGCAAAGTATTATCCAAATCCAGTTGCCCGAGTACTGCACGCATCTTAACCTGCCATAGTGAAAATTTAGTGATCTGATCCAAATGCGGAATGTCATACTTCATGAAAGCCATCACGAACAAAAAACCTCGAACAAATCAAACCCCTATGCTATGCGGACCTGCTGAACCTAGGCTCAGATTCCACTTGTTATGAACAAAGTCGATACCGAAATCGATCTGAAACCACTTTATTGTGAAACCAACCACCGAATTGAGATGTTGAAGTTATATGACAAATAATAATGAAATATATGATCTAGCAAAAGAATAAAAGAAGACGAGAATATGGCAGAGAAATTAAGATATTTTATTAATTCAATAATAATGGAGTAAGGGGAAGATTACAATGGATCCTATAATTTTAGTAGCCATATATTTCACATTATAAAATTGTATAGAAGAGCTTAGTATTTATAGGGAACGTGTAAGGGACTTCCAAACCCTCTTTGTAAAGTTGTTGATGAAGTAGAATGCCAAAAAATCGAGTCCAAAACGAATTAGGAGAGAAAACAGCGAAAAACCCGAACAGCACAGGTGGCACCGTTGCCCGGGAAAAACCTGAATAACACAGGTGACGCCATGGAGCCCACCTTCGGCGCATGGCGCCGAGGCCGAGCAATTTGCCTGATTTTTTTTTTTTTTTGCTCCAACTTGTTTTCTCTATCCCGAACTCTTCTTCAAGTCAAATACTAATTCCCAACTCTCAATGGACTTCCAAAATAGAATTTCAACTTGACATAGAATTCCAATAGCATTCCAAAATGAATTCTCCTTGACGTGCACTTCAATTAGAATTCTTCAATACTTCAAATAAGGAATTCGAGTCACACCCAAATTCTTAACAATTTGTAATAATGATTTGACGTAAAGTCAATAAATTTGTTCAATATTCTTGTATACACAAATAATTATTTCCCATTGTATAAAAAGTAAAGTGATATGATGATAAATAACTGTAAGTTTAAAATATAACTTCGATATTCTAACACAATGTCAAAACATGTAGGTTTGTGATTTTCCTTAATTAAGTTTGACAATTTGAGACGGAATCTCAGTAATTGAGCCCCTGTTTGAGTTCTTTTTAAAAAAAAAAAATCATTTCTATTTCAAACTCATTTACAACCGCACATTTTTTCAACAAAAATAATTTTACATTTAACTTAAAACTTTTTTTTACTTTCTAATCATACATTCTTCAAAAAATTACTATTATTGAATTTATTCTTACAAAAAATAGGGGTCAAATACACCAAAATAATATAATGTCAAAAAGTGTAGGTTTGCAATTTTCATTAATTAAAATCGACATTTTAATATGAAATCTCAGCAATTAAATAACACAATGTTAAAACATGTAGGTTTTTTTTTTTTTTGTTAACTAAAATCAACATTTTAAGATGGAGTCTTAGAAACAAAATAACATTTCCTTATTAATATAAAACCTACCAATCGAGTTAATATATTGTTTTCTAGCTAACAAATAGACTCGCCAGTCGCCACCCTTCCTAATCGGGCTTTACTCCAATTTGTACCACTAAGTAAAAGTTTAAAGGCGGAAAGAATTATACGAAGTGATCCCTCTGCTGCTTGGTTGCATTGTCTAATTAATTATTTTATTAGTTAGTAGTAAATAATTTTCAAAAGTATTCCTTTAAAATATTCAGTGAAAATAATTCTCTTATCATGGAAAATGCGAAATTCTTTATAGTAATTTGACTTTTCACGAACGTTATTGTTCTCAAGTCTAAAAATAATTAAAGAGTTGACTACTTGTTATCAGTAAACATTAACATGAATTGAGGTCGATACTTTATTTCTTAATCCAATTTAGTGACAAATAATAATTAGTAGACATAAAGTTTGAGTTATCTCGTCAATTAGTTGTCTTTCTTAGTTGTAAGAGAGATTAAGATTAAATGTATTTGAGAAAACAAAAGGTGGGGACTTCCATGTGTTTCAGACACATATAGATTATGTCATTGAATTCAAATATTATACCTACTTAATTAATCTTTACTTGTCATTTTAAATCCTATTAAATCACGTCATTTGCTTACTTAGATGGTGCTTAAACAACTCAAAATGTAATTAATTTAGATTATTATCAGTAGAACAGAGTTGTCAAATCTACCTTTCAAGTCCTAATTGACCTGTGACCATCTCTCATTTAATTAATTTTTCGTTAGGTAAGTTATTAGTCTTAAAAAGGTCAACTTGCAATTATATTTATGAATTCACCTCTCTTTACTTAAAAAATTATCTCCATAAATCCTTCTGTGTCCACGCGTCATGTTTAGACAATAGTGAATTTATACGATGCTATCTCATTAGACACCATACCTCGTGTATTAATCAATCATATCGATACGTCATTACTATTTATGATGATGGTCACATCAATACTACTTAAGGAAGATGCCCAATATATTTCACATGGTAGCCCGAAATACTGCTAACAGATGATGGTCATGTTAGTCATTTTTAGTCACTTTGTTACAATTGATATATGTTATTTGTTGACTAGCTATTGATTTTGGAATGATAGAGGTACAAAAAGACATGATGTAAATGAAATTTTTACATGAAACGACGATAGGAAAAAAATTTCAAAGGTTACAGAATTTATACTTTTGTTTGAATCCCAACCCTATTTCCCTTCAACTTTATTAGCTTAACATCAAATATTACGTGTCAGTTGTACAACAAAATAAAATTTCAGAGGCTCATTTAAAAAAGAAGGGACAATTTCGTCACTTTCAAATTTTCCATTTTTATCTCAATGCACTATGAATTGTAATAAAAAAATTTGTTTTGCAATCTCCTTCTATGTTCAAAACATTCAAGAATGGTTGTCAATTCAATTCCTCTATTTTCTTTTGCTTTGTAGGATTGAATTGGGATATATTAGGTTAGAAAGAGATTAAATTAGGGTAAAATCATAGCTTTTAATAACATAAAGATGCACTAGAAGCACACCAACAGTCTCACTTTTATGTTAAAAAAAAAGTATTTAATTTTCAAAAACCACGCTTCTAATAAATAAACCTACTACAAGTCTGACTTTGTTGTTGTTGTTTTTTTTTTTTTTTTATCAATTTCTCATAATAAATAAACCTATTATATTTCATGCTAATCCAAATTCCTACCATGTTGAATATATTGGGCATCTTTTGAAAGTATTATTGACCTAATCATCATCTGTAAGTAATATTTTGTGCTAATCTAAAATTCACTACCATGTGGAATACATCGGCTTTTTTTTTTTTACAAAAAAGCTGTATGTCCCGGGATTAAATCTCGGTCAAACCAGGGGTACCGACGTATTGACATGACCAGTTAAATCATGTTGTATGATGTCTTATGAGATGTAGACATGTAAAATACTGATATTTAGAATAATAGGGATGCAATAAGACATGGATCGTGAAATCGTGAAATCTTTGTAAGTGTTAGAATTTGAATGTCACCTGAATTCTTTGTTGAAAAAAATTGAGAATTCTAATTAAAGTGCACATTAAGATGAATTCTATTTGGAATGCTTTTGAAATCCTATTCGAATTCTATTTGACAAATTCTAATTGAAATTCTATTTGAAAGCTTTGGGAGTTGAAATTTGTATTGGACTTGAAGAGAACAAGATAAGGAAACCTTTGGACATTGTACTTCATATACAACTCTACTTCTAGGTTTAGATTGTTCTCTATATATATTTAGCTCTTCTTTGTATTTTAGATTAAGTTAAACAAATTATAAATACAAATTTTTGGTATCCTTTCTTTATATTATAATAAAATATCAATTCTCTGCAAAATTATTTTATTTTTGTGTTCTTGTGATCAATCACGTCATATTGTGACTATAATATCTTATTTTCTTCATCAATTTGGTATTGGAATAATCCGGTATCTTCTCCATTTTTCACAATAGTAAGTATATGAAATTCTTGCATAGCATGACATGACATTAGGGATAAAATTCGAAAAGGTATAAAATTTATACTTTTATTTCAAACCAGTTAATCTCATCCAACTTTATTAGCTTAGCGTCAAATATTACTTTTCAATTATTACAAAATGAATTCCTGTGACTCATGACTTAAACACATCATTAGTCTATTTTTAAAAAAAAGAATAATTCAAAAATCAAATCTTGCCAATAATGATGATGTCAAACATGATATACAAGTGTCATTGTCCTAATTTGAATCACGTGCAACCATAGCGACAACCATATATTATCAAATTGTTTGGCAAAACTTTTGATAAAAATTTTTAACAAATTTTAATAACAATTAATGAAATATGTGGTTGAAAAGTTGATAAAAATCATGATTCCTGTAAAATTACGTAGTTAAAATTAATTGTTAATTTTGATCTCTGCATTTTGACAACTTTTAAAATTGTACCAACATATCACCTATGCTTTCAAGAAAAGGTGAAACAAAATATATTCAATTAATTTGTAAAGTATTCATTCTCGTGTGTGTGCGTGGGGGCTCACACACAAGAGACTCTGGTTTTAGGGACAGTTTGACAAGGCTTTTAAAAAGTCAAAAGTTACTTTTGAAATTATAAAGTTTCTTTTTAAACATGTTTAGATAATCTTTTGAAAGTGTTTTTTTTAATTAGAAGAATTTTTATAGAAAGCAGATGTAAGGTAGCTTTATCATGAAGTTCTTCTACTAAATGTAGAAACAATAGAAGAAATTTTGCCTGACGGACCCTTAATACCCCACCCCCACATGCTTCTTGAGATTTAATTTCTTGTATTTTGATGGAACTTTCTTGATTCCTCAAATCAACTTTTCATAATTGAACTGTATTTGCATCATTGAAACTTGATCATTATCTTATAATATACCTTGTACAAAAGGGACAATACTAACTTTAAACTTCTATCTTCCATATTGAAATAACAAGTATCAATTAAGATGACGAATTGAAAAAAGCCTTAACTCGAAATAATTGATTGACACCGACTCTTTCACATGCAGGTTGGTCAATATTCTATTTGTCAACAAAATTATGTGCCAATGATGGAGGAGGAACTACATTTGCTTCTTTACATGAAAGAAAAAGCTAAGAAAGAAACAAAGATGGAGCGTGGGGGTTGTATTTGGAGTTCATCTATATGTTATTAAAACCTAAGATTCTACCCTCATTAAATCTTTTTCTAACCTAATAAAACTCACTAATCGAGTTAATATATAATTTTCTAGCTAATTAATAGACTTGCCACCCTTCCTAATCGGGCTTTAATCCAATTTGTACCACAAAGTAAAAGTTTAAAGGCAGAAAATATAGTTCTACGCGATCACTTTGCTACTTGGATGCATTCTCTAATTAACTATTCTATTAGCTAGTAGTAAATAATTTTCAAAAGCATTCCCATAAAATTTTAAAAGAAAACAATTCTCTTATCCTGGGAAGTGAAAAAGAATTTATAGTAATTTGACTTTTCACGAACGTTATTCTTTTCAGTCTCTTGTCTTGTCTGAAATAATTAAAGAGTTGATAATTCATTTGTCTTTATAAGTAAGCATTAACGGAATCAAGCCCGATACTTTGTTTCTTAATCAAATTAATTGGTGACAAATAATATGAAGTAGACATAAAGTATGAGTTATCTTGTCAATTAGTTGTCTTTCTTATCTCAGTTGCAAGTGAGCTTAAGATTAAATGAATTTGAGAAAACAATAGGTGGGGGACTTCCATGTGTTCAAAGACGTGTAGATTATGTCATTGAATTCAAATCATTAATAAATTATACTCTACTTAATTAATCTTTATTTGTCATCTTAAATCATATTATTTTGGTTCATTTGCTTACTTAAATGGTGCTTAAACCACTCCCAATGTAATTTATTTTGGTAATTATCAATAGAACATGGTTGTCAAATCTACCTTTCATGTCCTAATTGATCATCTCTCATTTAATTAATTTTTAGTGAGGTCAAGTTTATAGTCTTAAAAGGTCAACTTGCAATTATATTTATAAATTCACGTCTTTTAATTGAAAAAATTATCTCCACAAAACCTTGGTGGCTACACGTCACGTTTAGACAACAATTACTTTACAGGTCAACATCTCATTATATACCACATATATTAATCGAGCATGCCAATACGTCATTACTACTTATAGATCATGATCAAGTCAATACTACTTACAAGAGATAACTGTTATATTTCACATGGTAGTGGATTTCATAGTAGCACAAAATACTACTCACAGATGATGGTTATGTCAATCATTTTGAAGTCACTTAATTTGTTACGATTGAACTTTTATTTGTTGACAAGCTATTGGTTTTGGAATGATAGAGATACAATAAGACATGAATCTGAAATGGTGACATCTTTGTAAGTAAATGAAATGTGTATATGACACGATGATAGGATAAAAAAAATTTAAAGGTTACAGAAATTTATACTTTTGTTTCGATCCAATCATATTCTCATTCAACTTTAATAATTTAGCATCCAATATTACTTGTCAGTTATAACAAAATAAAAGTCCAGTAACTCACTTAAAAACGAAGGAAAAAATTTGGTCACTTTCAAACTTTCCTTTTTTTTTTTTTTAAATATCTCAATACACTACGAATTTTTTATGAAAAAAATCGTTTGACAATCTCATTTTATATTCATAACAATTCAAGAATGGTTGCCAATTAAAGTCCTCTATTTCTGTTATGTTTTGATTTAGAAGATTGAAGGGCCATGAAAATGTACTCAATAAATTGAATCATACGCAGCCATAGCGAAGCCGACAACCATATATTACAAATTACATACGTATCGCCTATGCTTTCAAGAAAAGGTGAAATAAAAATATTCAATAATTTGTGAAGTATTCATTCTCAAGATACTCTAGTTTTAAAACCCCACAACACATGCGCTTCTTGTGGTTTAGTCTTGGTTTGGCGTTCATTTGTAAAACTTTTTTTTTTCAAATTTATTCTCGATCACACATTTCAAATGATCCACAATTTTTATTAACTTTTCATTCACACATTTCATCAATTTTTATCAAAATCTATTAAAAATCTAATTTTTATCGAAACCAAACGTAGGCTTAATTTCTTGTATTTTGATGGGCGTTTCTCAATTCTTCAAATCAGCTTCCGTAATTGAATAGCATTTGCATCATTGGAACTTGATCGTCATTTTTAAGTGTACCTTGTGAAAAGCAAATAATACTATCCGTACATCAGTCGTATCTCTCATTCTATCTCTCATATTGATAAATGAACAGTGAGTGTCAGCTAAGATTGGCTTTTCGAAAAATAACCTAATTTCGAAATAATTGATTTACACTGACTCTTTCAAGTGCAAGTTGGTCAATTTTCTATTTGTCAACAGTGTTACGTGTTATTGTTAGAGAAGGTACTATATTTGGTTCTTTATATGTGAAATGAAAAAGCTAAGAAAGAAACAAAAGATGGAGCGTGGGGAGTGTACTTGAGTTCGCCTATATGTTATTACACCCTAAGATTTTACCCTAATTAAATCTCTTTCTAACCTAATATATATACCCAACTCAATGTGTATAATTTAAATAAATTTCGGCTGATTGAGAACTCTATTTCGATCCAACTTCCAATTGATTATATAAGGTCGATTACTCTTAATTTCTCTTTCTATACACCATTTCTTCTTTGTATTATAGGGTATCTAGATTTTGTATGTTCTTCGATAAGTATCTAATATAAAAACGAAGACGTAGATTATGTCATTGAATTCAAATCATTAATAGATTATAATCTAATTAATCTATTTCGTCATTTGCTTACTTAAATGGTGCTTAAACCACTCAAAATGTAATTTATTTAGGTTATTATCAATTGAACATGGTTTTCAAATCTACCTTTCATGTCCTAATTGATCATCTCTCATTTAATTAATTTTTAGTGAGGTCAAGTTGATAGTCTTAAAAGGTCAACTTGCAATTATATTTATAAATTCACGTCTTTTAGCTAAAAAAAATTGTCTTTTAACTAAAAAAAATTATCTCCACAAAACCTTTGTGGCTACACGTCACGTTTAGACAATAATTACTTTACAGGTCGACATCTCATTATATATCACATATATTAATCGAGCATGCAAATACGGCATTACTACTTATAGATCATGATCAAGTCAATACTACTTACGAGAGATTACTGTTATATTTCACATGGTAGTGGATTTAGGACAATTTCGCAGCATTTATCGACGAGCAATTTCGCTTTAGAATATCGTGTTGTCACGAGACTCGATCAGTTAATAAGTTTTACTTCTGCATTTTACTGTATTGTTACTGGATTAATTTCTAACAGCACAAAATACTACTCACAGATGATGGTTATGTCAATCATTTTGGAGTCACTTAATTTGTTACAATTGAACTTTTATTTGTTGACAAGTTATTGAATTTGGAATGATATAGATACAATAAGACATGAATCTGAAATGGTGACATCTTTTGTAAGTATATGAAATGTCTATATGACACGATGATAGGATAAAAAAATCTAAAGGTTACAGAAATTTATACTATTGGTTCGATCCAATCATATTCCCATTCAACTTTATTAATTTAGCATCAAATATTACTTGTCAGTTATAACAAAATAAAAGTCCAGTAACTCACTTAAAAACGAAGGAACAAATTTGATCACTTTCAAACTTTCCTTTCATTTTTTCTTTTTTTATCTCAAAACACTACGAATTTTAAATGAAAATTTTCGTTTGGCGATCTCATTTTATAATCATAACAATTCAAGAATGGTTGCCAATTCAATTCCTCTATTTTTGGTTTGCTTTGTTTTGATTTAGAAGAAGATTGTAGGGCCATGAAAATGTACTCAATAATTTGAATCATACGCAGCCACAGCGAAGCCGACAACCACATATATTACAGATTACGTACTTATCGCCTATGCTTTCAAGAAAAGGTGAAATAAAAAATATTCAATAATTTGTGAAGTATTCATTCTCAAGGGACTCTAGTTTAAAAACCCCACAACACATGCGCTACTTGTGGTTTAGTTTCGGTGTGGCGTTCATTTCTTAAATTTTTTTTTTTCAAATTCATTCTCGACCATACATTGAAGTGATCTATAATTTTTATTAACTTTTCATTCACTCATTTCATCATTTTTTATCAAAATCTACTAAAAATCTATTTTTTACCAAAACCAAACGTAGGCTTAATTTATTGTATTTTGATGTGCCTTTCTCAATTCTTCAAATCAGCTTCCGCAACTGAATAGCATTTGCATCGTTGAAACTGGATCGTCATTTCTAAGTATACCTTGTGAAAAGGAAATAATATTACTTGTACATCGGTCGTATTTCTCATTCTATCTCTCATATTGATATACGAATAGTGAGTGTCGGCAAAGATTCGACATTTCGAAAAATAACCTTATTTCGAAATAATTGATTTAAATTGACTCTTTCACGTGCAAGTTGGTCAATTTTCTATTTTTCAACAGTTTTGTGTGTTATTGTTAGAGAAGGAACTATATTTGGTTCTTTATATGTGAAATGAAAAAGCTTTGAAAGAAACAAAAGATGGAGCGTGGGGAGCGTACTTGAGTTCGTCTATATGTTATTACAGCTTAAGATTTTACCCTAATCAAATCTTTTTCTAACCTAATATATATACCCAACTCAATGTGTATAATTAAAGTAACTTCCGGCTAATGGAAAACTCTATTTCGATCCAACTTCCAATTGATTATATAAGGTCGATTACTCTAAATTTCTCTTTCTATACACTATTTCTTCTTTGCATTAAAGGGTATCTAGATCTTAACTATTCTTCGATAAATAACTAATATAAAAACGAAGATGTCATATGTATGAGAGTAAAAAGATTCTCCACTAGTAATTCAAAATAAAGATATAAATAAGGGCGCGAGCAATACTGATCTAATTAAAATATTAATTCTAATAGATTTTACAAGATGTGATATGAATGTTTCTATGAAAAGATGTACTAGAAATAATAAACAATTAAAGTCTAGCCAATAAAAATGTAGTATATGTAAACGTAATAAAATAAAAGCACTTTTATATTTATATGCTCAAATAGTCAATTTAATGTTCAATGTACTTTTAGATTGACGACTACACAATCAAAGCTTTTAATAACAACTCTTTTGAAAAATCTACAAGTTAAAAATCTACTAACAGCAGCTCTATTCACAATGACTATGACAATGGGACCCCAAAACCTAGAGCCACCATTCAAGCCTAACTAGCCTACAAACAAGTGCATTCCACTTCACTACGAATCTTCAATTGTGAAGGTACTCTAATCTACACATTTTGGTTCTCCTTTACATGAATGCAATCCACCCTTTATTATCCTTAATCAAGTCCGAAAATGCACCTAAGTCCTCCTATACGTCAGGTTCACCTTATTTCAAGTATGCTCTTGAATTATGGTAATTTATTCAGACCACATTGTCGTTAACCACAACACATTTTAATTGCAATAAAGGTTCTCAATTATTGCTTATTTTTACACATTCATAATTTTTTCATCGAGTTTTCACTTTTAACCTTCAATTAAGTAGTACATCTTGTTTTTCGAAGATGATTTTTGTTAGGGATGAATATTTTAATCGAAATTGAACCTCTTGATCATAGATTTTGGTTCGATTCCGGGGGGGGGGGGGGGGGGGGGGGGGGCGGGGGGGGGGGGGGGGGGGGGGGGGGGGGGGGGCGGGGGGGNGGGGGGGGGGGGGGGGGGGGGGGGGGGGGAGTGGAACTGTGGGTATCAACTCTAGAATCAAATTAGTCCATATTTTAATTTATTTATTTATTTTACAATTTATTCACCATCATCTACCCAATGATATGCAAAGGAAATAATTGGATTGAAAGAAAAGTTGACAATGTTCATTATTATGCTATTATCATATGAATGAATTAAAGTTTTTTTTAACACTTCTAAAATCTAGTACCTTCGTATTGCTGGTTTCTAGTTTTTTGGTTTGTTCTTTGGGTATATAATTTGGTTATACTATACTAGATATTGAATTCTATTTGGTGGATATTTGTGGTGGACTAAGAAAAGTATTAAATGTGTATTTGTGACATATTCAATTCCTTCTAATTACTTAGGAAGACAATTTGTATTGTTATTTCACGACTTTTCTTTTAAAAAAATGCATGGGTAGAATCAAATCTAAATTGAAATCAACAATTCGAGTTTGAGTTTTATTTCAGTATGCTAAGCTTACCAAGGTAAATACTTTTACTCAAATTGTAATGGATGGTACCGAGTATTAAAATACTTGAATCAACTCACCCAATGACAACGCCTAATTTTCGTCCAGATATTCGGTTAAATACATTTAATAGGACATATTTTGTTGAAATTTTGTATCCATTGTTTATTTTGCTTATTTAAAAATACGAGAGGTTAATAAGTTTTCTTATGTTCTTCTAACGAATTTTTTGGATGGACACCATTATCAAAGACTGCACAAATTAATTGAATGTTGAATATAAGAATGTGACGAGTCAAAAGGTGGATATAAGTGCAAAAATGAGCAAAGTTTAAGAACATTCATTGTAATTAAAAGGTGGCCTAGAAAAAAAAAGGTGAAGTAAATATAATTATCTTTCTGTATTATCCACCCACCTCGCATAGCGCTCTGGCATCGACTCTAAAACATGACTTGTAGTTGTTATATTGTTATAGGATGTTGTCACCACTTTGTCCAAAAGCTATAACTCATGACATTAATGCAATTCATCTTGTATCATCCAAAATCAAGTTAGAAAATCTACCTCAAATCCAAACTATCGAGCTCATCCTCGTTTCATACATGCTCATGCATTATTATCCCTAAGCTAAAACTCAAAAATTAGAAGTAAATGGTTATAAAGCATATCAAGGTCTCCTTGTGTTAGAATTTAGGCACGACCCAAATTCTTTGTTGAAGATAATTAGGAGTTCAAATTTAAAGTGCACATTAAGAAAAATTCTATTTTGAATGCTATTGTGAAAACCTATTTAAGTTTACTTGAAGAATTCTAATTGAAATTCTACTTGGAAGCTCAATTAGAAGTAGAAATTTGTGTTGGATTAGAAAAGAACGTTGGGATAAAGAAAATCATGTTTTGAAGTAAAGGACCTGAGGGTGGACGCCACAATGCCATGGAGGTTTTGGGTTGACCCTACAACGCCACCGGGTGGTATCGAAGCGCCACCAAGTAGTTTTCTCCTTGTGCTGTTTCTTCCTCTACTCTGTTTCTTGCATTCTACTCAACTACAACTCTACTATTAGGATTTGGAAGTCTCTTATTTGTTCCCTACACATAGCTGCCTCTTCATTATGATTTAGAATAAGATAGAAACATTGTAAATAAAAAATCTTCGTATTCTTTCTCAATATCATAACAAAATCTCAATTCTCTACGAATTATTTTGTCATTGTGTTATTGCGAGCAATTACTTCATATTGTAGCTATAATATCTTATTTTCTCCAATAATTTGATTTTGGATTAATTCTGTATCATCTCCACTTTTCACAACAAACTCATATTAGAGATTTTGGTGTTGAAATTCTTGGAGAGATAGACTTTTTTCGTAATGACAACAATAAAGTATAATATTCTGCTATTGGATGACAATACAAAATTCTCTTTGTGACGGATAAAGATGTGAGCAATACTCACTTAGATGGATTTGGACGACGCGGTTTGGGATTTGACAAGAAGCCCATAACTTGGACTTTGAAAGAGAAACAACAGAGGGATCGAAATGCCTTATCTCAAATACATCTTTATCTTTTTAAATAATATTATTCAGGATGTTTTGAAGGAGAAGTCAGTCACTGCATTATGGTTAAAATTGGAGCAATTATGCATGAAGAAGAGTCTTACTAACAAATTGCATTTAAAGCAACATCTATATTCTCATCGTATGACATAAGATACATCTCCTGATGGTCACTTAACTGCTTTTAAGGAAATCATCGTTGATTGGAGACCTTGGAGGTAAAATATGATGAAGAAGATTTGAGATTGATTTTATTGTATTTATTGTCTGCTTCATACATGTCTTTTAGAGACACAATTTTATATAGTAGTGATACTCTTATAATTGAAGAAGTATATAATGCTCTATATTCAAAGGAGAAGATGAAATATATTATTGCATCTAAGGGTCAAGGAGATGGCATCATTGTTGATGGTGGTTGTTCGAGGAGCAAGTTAACTCAAATTCAATTTTTGTAATTATTGCAAGAAAAATGGGCACTTGATAAACAATTGTTATAAGTTGCACAATAAATCAAAATTGATTGTAAATTAACAATTAGAAACTTCAGATGAAGTAAGTATTGTAAAAAATTCTAACCGTGATTGAGAGCTTTTACTTATGTTTGACTACAACTCCAAGCCTGACAGGGGTTGAATTTTTTATACAACTTGCTCTTTTCATATAACTCCTAATCAAGATTTGTTTTCAATATATGAAGAAATTTTAAATTGTATTCTTAGACCGGTAATAAACCATGTCGAATAGTTGGAATTAGTCGGGTAAGAATAAAGATGTTTGATGAAATGGTTAGAACACTTGATGTAGTGAAACACGTTCGAGACTTAAAGAGAAATCTTATCTCTTTAAATACTCTTGATTCAAAAGGATACAGGTATACTGTGAATGTGGAGTCCTGAAAGTTAGTAAATGAGTCCGTGTTTTGTTAAAGGGATATAGGAAATCCCATTTATATATCTTGCAGTATTATATGAAATCTTTGAGCAATCAGCATATTTTAAGAACTCGGGTAGATTTGGAGTTGGATTCTGTACCGTTTGAGTCTAATTTGGAGTCTTCTTTAAAGAATACATCTCAGTTGAATTTAGAAGTTATGGGGAATTCGTCTTGCCCCCATCATCGACGGTGTTATTGTATTCAGTTGCTATTAATAGACCCATTTTTTTGCCTTGAAATTTCACATAGGTACAACTCTGCCAATTTAGTTAATGGTTTAAATGCGGTTAAGGGTGTTGATTCTAGTCAAAATCCTTCTTTTGATGCATTCGGTTGTTATTCTGTTACATGGCTTGTTTCAACATTGTTTTGTGGTCATTAGATCACTTTTGCCTTTAATTGGGGTATTAGAGGTGGAGAATATTTTCAGTTGGAATTTTTATGGAGAAATTCGTTTGTGTTTTTCATTGAAGAGTTCAAGTTTATTCCTTATAGTGGAATTTGTCTCCAGGTGGAGATTTTTTCCTTTGAAATTTTGTTCATTGCAATGAAATTCATGTCAAAGTGGAGATTCTTAGAATTTAAATATGACCCAAATTCTTTGTTGAATATAATTGAAAGTTCTAATTAAATTGCACATTAAGAACTCTATTTGGAATGCTATAGTGAAATCATATTCAAATTTACTTAGTGAATTCTAATAGAAATTCTACTTAGAAGCCTAATTGGAAATAGAAATTTGTGTTGGACTTGAAAATGATATTGGGATGAAGAAAATCATGTTTTGAAATAAAGGACCCAAGAGTGGGCTCTGCGACGCCACGGCGCCGAAAGGTTTTGGCCCGGCGTTGCGGCACCACTAGGCTATTCTCTCCCCCATGCAATTTTTCCTCATCTACTCCGTTTTAGACTATAGTTCTTGCATTCTATTTCAATTTTACAACTCTACTATTAGGATTTAGACGTCACTTATTTGTTCCTTATATATAATATACTCTTCATTATGATTTAGAATAAGTTGAAAACACTGTAAATATAAAATATTTCTATTATTTCTCCATATTATAATAAAATCTCAATTATCTGCAAATTATTTTATTCTTGTATTCTTGTGATCAATTACTTTATATTGTGACTATAATCTCTTATTTTCTCTAATAATTTAGTATTGGATTAATCCAATATCATCCATTTTTCACACAACACCTTTTTCTTAATTTGAAATAAAACTTGTTCTATCATGTGTTTCAACTTTCCATGGTAAATAGGGTCACTTTAGGTTTAATTTCTAACAGATTTTAAATTGATTTTGTTTAACACCATGTTTAATCCACATTCTTACAAAAATTCATTTTTTTCAAAATTCATTTTCAATCGTACATTTTTTAATAAAATAATATTACACGCAAATTCAAAAAAAAATCCTTATTTTTTAACCACATATTTTAATCAAATCACTATTTAAAACGATTAGAGGTGAGTTATTACACGTTGTTTCAAAGTATAAATAGATTTACTACAATCATCTCTTCATAGAAGACTTTGGGTACACTGAAATCTATTTATTGGATTCAATAAATAATTTGCTCAAAGTTCACACACCATTTTCCAACAAAAATTGACCGAGTGTACAAATTAACGGACCAATGTAAAAGTTGCCATAAAGTCGAAAGATTGAGTGTAAATTTACAGTGCGACTTATTTTATTTTGCTTTTGAAATTTGTGACGACTATACAAATTTACAAAGCATCTTTTCAACTTAAATTAACATAATTCAGCTTCTATGAGTCGTGGCAGCATCCACACCAAGAAATTTACGTCAAATAAAACTACTAAACCCTACACCATCTCCAACTTCTAATTGCATAATGTTCATGAATAGGGGTGGCTCCACTCACGATCTGATATGTATTTATATTTTTTATTAACTGAAATTGCATAGTTCTCTCAATTTGACGAGTCTGCTCACGCACGAGCTGACGAGCTCGCACTTGGTTAGCGTGACCAAATTTTTGCTTGGCTCATTAGTTGAATGAGTTGAGCCGATGAACTGCTAACCACTTACACTCCTATTGATGTTGATGGATCTGTAATGATGTTAATTTTTGTCAATATTATAATTGTATGTAAATCTACAAATAATACTTTCAAAATATGATATATATATATATATA
>CAIGRP010073567.1:0-13039 GCA_903798385.1 Fraxinus cuspidata | reverse complement strand
AATAAAAACTTCAAAATAATTAAATCAAACAAAAATGAAAAAGGAGGAGGATGAGGTTTACTTCTCCACTCCACTCTACTCTACTCCACTACCCTTGCCCCACACCCCAACTGCCAATCTTCATCATCTTCTTCTTTCCTATTTCCACTCCACCTCCACCTCCACCTCTAGTCCACCATTGAACCAAACCACAGCAAAAAAAATGAAAGGTAAGAACTTTTTCCACAATGAACTTGAAAGGTATGGACGTTTTATGCTAATTACCATTTTTTTATAATAAAAACTTCAAAATAATTAAATCAAACAAAAAAGAAAATGGAGGAGGACGAGGTTAATTTCTCCACTCCACTCCACTCCATTCCACTCCACTCTACTCCACCACCATCGCCCCACACCCCACACCCCAACTACTAATCTTCATCATCTTTTTCTTTTCTATTTCCACTCCACCTCCACCTCCATCTCTAGTCCACTACCGAACTAAACCACAGCCACCAAACTACCTCCGCCACAACCTTCTTCCCAAACCATTCTTTCTTTTCCCCATTTTGTCCCACCAAATCAAACATGCAATGAATCCATCTCCTTCTATCGATTTTTAGAGCTCAAACTTCAAATTTCTTGAAAAGTTGAGAAATGGATTTCAACGGTGTTAAAGCCAAACTGGAGGTGAAATCATCCAAGAATGCATGTGGGTTTTTGAAAGATGAATTTTGAACTCCAAAAATGAGGAACCACTGGAAATCCGAACAATCATAAAACAAAAGAAAACTTGAAATGATAAATTCCATCTATGAACTATCGAATACAATTTAAACTATAGTATTTATGAGATGACAACATCACAAAAACAAAAACTCATGTTTTGGAAGCAAAGGACGATGCATCAAAAGAAATTATTCTTGTGTTAAACATCGAAAGACATTTAGAAATTATACAACTCTAATCAACGGGCTTGTTTTTCTACAGGTAATGACATCTCCAAATGCTGGAAAGTTTTCATTTGCCCTAAATGGCACCAATCGAAACTCAACATTAATGATAAATAATCCCAATAAGGGCAAAGAGAATCTTTTTGAAAAATTTGATGTCTTGTCCTTTGCTTTCAAGCCTTTCATGAAATTCAATTTTTCTCCTAACACTGGTACAGTAAGCAAAGTTGGGGTGTGGGATGGAGTGGATATGAGGTGGAGGTAGAGAAGAAGAAGATGAAGATTGGCGGTTGGGGTATGGGGTAGAGAAGATAAACCTTTTTTATTTTATTTTTGATTTAATTATTGTGAAGTTTTTATTATAGAAGATGTAAATTGGTCATTTTACCCTCATTTAATTGGTTAATTTGAGTCAAACATCTAATTTAAGGGTTGACTAACAGAATTTTGGACAAAATTTGTTATATGGATTCCGGCTGCTATCAAAGTCAAAAGTTCAGGATTGCGATAACAAAAATGAAATATTAAGGTGTACATTTGCAATAAAATGAAAGGTTTAAAACATCCACTGCAATTTTCTCTTAAATTTATGAATAAACAAAATTTTTTAAGTTTAGTTAAACATGCATTTAGTGCCAGAGTTGTGTGGAATGCATAAGCTTTAAAATTTTAGTTAGGGTATATATATATATATATATCCAAGACCCAGTTGCAAATGAGTATGAACACAATCTTCATAACTTAAAATAAAGGCGTCGAGATGGGTTTTTATTGCATCTCCTAAGCTTTAGTTAGCAAAAAGGGAATACATGTGTGGGGCTGGGGCTATAAACTGAGCTGAATGTAAAAGTATACATGAATAATATTGAACATAGGATTTGTATTTATAGAGTTTGGCCATGCAATCCTGTTACGATTGGGTTATTTGGATGCCTTATATTTTTTAGAGTCTTGAAAGATGTAATAGTCATGTAGGAGATACACGGTACAATTTCATTAAAACTATATGATTTTCGTAGTAAGATAGCATTATGACTCTAGTATTAGAATCCTTTTAGGTTTGAGAGAAAGATAGAGAAAGGGGGGAACATGGTGCTCAATGACCATAAAATTGAGCACATCGAGATTCCATGACCTTGACCTCGGGGCCAATGATCGTCTGGTCGCCCAATTTGTACACGTCACTACCATTCACGTTCATATGCATTATAGAAGTTATAGTTGGTTGTTGTGAAAGGTTATTGTACAATTCAAACTATAATTAATCCTACCAAACCATTTCACTCCTAGTAGATCAGGTCAACTAATGCGGGCGACCCACCAACTAATAAGCTTATATTTTAAAAACAATTTTTGTGTACAAATAAGAAAAAAGGGTCTAATTAAAAGTGTTAGGCTTTTAGTGTTGGCAATTCTATGGACAAAATGATTAATTCGTAAAGTGTTGTAAAAGTCAAGGACCTAGTGTCATTTGTATAAATCGGGTTGAGAGGTCTAGAGTTCGAGCATGAAAGAGGAGAAATACGTCGCATCATTTTCTCTAGCTTCTCTCCCAGTAGGCGTTCTAGCGACAAAAATAGTAAGCATGTCGACCGCCTATCTTCGAGCTCTAGCTCAAGCAACAATAGGTCCCTCGTCTGTCACTAAACCCTCACTCGAGCAATAGGTCGATCCGAAAAACCTTAATTTACTGTTTTGAAGTATTTTTTCCAGCACATTTAACCTAATTACCCTCTCCTATAAATACCCAAGCTTGTGCACAAAATTTAGTATGGTTGTTCATTGTGCCTCTCTTCTATAACACTTCTATATTATTCTTTGAAGATTCAGAAGTTTGTTCATGTATTGATACAACCACAGATTGGCGAATAAACATCGAATTCATTGAATCCAAAACACCTACTTCCTAAGCACCCTTAGGAAGATGCTTTCTCAATTGGACTACAGAAGTTTTTAGAGGTTGAGAGATGTTGGACTACAAGCGGAGGAAGAGCACAAACCTCGAAGTAGGTTTTGGAATTCCACTTGGAATAGACAATTGCAGAAGATCTTGGAGCAGGTATTAGAGCAGACTTTGGAGTTAGCTATATATAGATTGGAAAGTCTAGTGGAGTTGGCTAGGTAGCATATGGCTGTAACTTACTCTGTATTATCGATAGTAGAGGTAACTGGCTTAGTTCTGAAGTTTTTATCCAGTTGGCGTTTCCCCATCATCATGTCGCTGTTTATTATTGATTTTCTTATTGCTGTAGCATTCAAACATTGGATAATTGGACTTGTATGCTTAATTATTTAGAAACAATTAAAAACAACTTCTTACTTTTGATTGATTAATTCCGCACATAGGTTCAAATCTAAAAATGGATAATTAATAATCATTCGGTAACTTAGTAGCCGTTAATTTGGTAATCCGTAACTTTCAAGTGGTATCCAGAGCAACGCCATCGATTTTTCAATTGGTATCAGAGCCCAAATTCCTTTCTTGACACATATTATCTAGATGAGTATTTCATTATATGTTCTACCTTATTTTGATGGCAGTAATTATGCCTACTTGAAAGTTAGAATGTGAGCCTTTTTTAAAATCTATGGATGAGTGTATATGACTGAGTGTTGTGAATGGTTGGGTTGCACCTAGTTCTACAATTAATAATGAAGTAATCTCCAATCTCATTGCTAATTGAATTAGGGCGAACTTAGATGAATGTAACTGGAACAATAAAGTCTTACATGATTTATCTATGGTGGTATCCCCGAAAGAGTTTAGGAGAGTGTCTACTTGTGAGGTAGTCAAAGAGGTTTGAGATATTCTGCAGACCACACATGAGGGAACTCGGGCTGTTAAGAACTCAAAATTGCAAATGCTGACCACTAGGTTTGAAGAGATTAGGATGAAAGAGAATGAAACTTTTGATGAGTTTTATGCGAGTTTAAATGATATAGTGAATTATAGTTTCAACCTAGGTAAGAGAATCCCAGAGCCTAAAATTGTAAGAAAAATTCTTCGATCCTTACCAGAAAGGTTCAAGTCTAAAGTCAGGCTATAGAGGAGAGCAAGGACTTAGACTCAATTAAGATTGAAGAGTTGGTTGGATCTCTCCATACTTATGAGCTGACATTTAATAAACCACAAACGATAAGTCTTTGGCCTTAAACGCTGTGAGGAATAGTCATAGGGAGTCATCGGATTCAGATTCTCCTAATAAAGATGAGTTAGCATACTTTGCTAAAACAAATTGAAAAATATTTAGGAATGAAAGTAAACCTAAAAAAAAAATGGTCCTATTGAGTCTAGGAAGAGTTCTAAATCTGTGAGATGTCATAATTGTAGAGGTTTTGGCCATGTTTGGAGTAAGTGCCCTAGCATTCGAAGAAATCCAGATAAGGCTATGAATGCTACTCTCACAAATGAAGAGTCCAACTTGGACATTAAGAGTGAGAAATCTACTTGTAAGGAAAGTGGAAAATATAATGCATTTACTGCTAGAATTAGGAATGGATCTGATAAGGAAGTGAGAAGGCTGATAGCGTAAGTAGTGGTGAGGATTCTGATAGTGCTGAAGATATCCATGAGGCTTATGATAAGATGTATGAGGAGAGTCTTAATATTCTAACTAAAAATAAAGCCTTAAGTATGAGAATCACGGAACAGCTGCATATAGATTTTGAGAAGACGGGGTAGTATGGTAAAAAAGAAGAGAAAAAATGGTATGAGGATAAATTCGCTCTAGGAAAGTTTATGGATGAATTAAGCTCACACGATAAGAAGTTAACTCAGCACTATTGTTAGGGAGATGGAAAGCTAAAAATTATATCGATAGATACAATACTTTTCCAATGAAGGAGCATGAAGATCAATCTGCTAGGTCATATAAAATGTATGATGATGATGAGTGTGTACCGTTTTCTAAAGAGATCAAATAGGTGTCAATCTCGAACAATTTTATTCGTCTTGTGGAGAATGGGGAAAACTCTATCCACACGATTGAATGACATATGTCGGAAGAAAGAAAGTCTCTTTAAAGCTATTTCTCACTATTCAGTGTTGAATTGATAGCTTATAAGACCATATTGGACAAAAGGGCTAGAGAAGCCTTATGAAATGGTCTACTGATGGAGACTCCTTTCTAGCGAGACGTCTGCAATTGGAATCTAACCTACTATCATCATTTGGTAAACCTGATCTAGAGTGAAATCCAAACAGAGAACACAATCAAAATAGAAAAAAGGTAGAGCAGGTTCGCACAAAAAAGCTCAAGGGTAAAACCTATGCACGTTCATTTAAATTGTCAAAACAACAACATTTTGTAGAACCCAGAGATAGGAAACATGTAATATATTTAGTCCCTGCATCGACCACGAGTGAAGAACACCTTTTCCCTAAGAATCGAAAGGCGAAGTTCTGCAAGATTCATCACTCTAGGGATCATGATACAGAAGAGTGTTATGAGGTATTAAAGATGATTAAGTTGCAAAGTCGTCAAGGAGGTTCGTCAAGAATGACCGAAGGGAGAAGGCCACCTTATCTAATCAGAGGTCGAGGTCACAGAAGAGGACCAAGGCAGGTCGAGTCAAAGTAAGCACCAACAAATGCTTTCAACTCTCAACCCCCAATAAGGAAAATCAACACCATAATCAAAGGACTTTATATAGGTAGAAAAACAATGAGTAAACAAATGAGCTATGCTCGTGTCGCCAAAAAACCTATATAGGAAGTAGTCTAGATTCGAGATAATCCTAAAACTGTATCTCTTCCAATTACTTTTAATAGTATTGATGAGCACGAAGTCATGTATCCTCATTATGATGCATTAGTATTACAGGTTGTAATAGCTCGTAATGGTCTTTAACCTCAAGCTAATGGATAATGACAGTGTTGTTAATATTTTGTTTGGAGGTGCTTTTAACCAAATGTAGGTTAACCACCCTTGGATACCCATGACTAACCCCATTTATGTTTTACTGTGAACAGTTTAATCCCAAAAGGATAAATTGCATTAACAATTAAGCTTGACGAAGAGCTAATTACATTTTAAGGACACACGGACTTTCTAGTAATGGATAACAAGTGTACTTATAATGGGATCTTAGGAAGAACCACTTTAAAGCAATTGAAAGTTGTAACATCTATCCACCACTTGTGCCTGAAACTTGAAACTCCCTAAAGGATATTCAGTATCAAGGAAAACCAAACTGGAACACGAGAATGTTATTTTAGCATTTTACAAAGAGTAACGCCAAAACCCTAGTTGGTAATGCCATATTTATGGTTGAAAAAAAAGGAAAACATTTTTGAAAATCCTTTTCTAGAAAAGCAGGTATCTGATGCAACGAAGGGTTGGTTGAAAGACTTGCTCGCCAGTAAAGATAACTTTATAAGTACTAAAGGAAGTATGGGTCTTGAAACAATGACAAATACAATACCTAAAATAGGGTCGCAGAAATGAGAACTTGAAGGTGAGGTCTATCTCGCTAAAGGAATTTCAACTAATTGCGAGGTTTATCCTACCAACGAAATACGAGGACTGATATCTACCAAGAGGAAATTGTTATCAGAAAGGACGAGGCCACGTTCGGGTACATTTAAATGTCATGACATATTGTAATAATGGACGAAGTACTTATGTAAGGAAAAAGCCATGGCAGGGGATAGGATATTAAGATGTATCCCATTATGTTGTCACAATGAATTACTAAAATTTGATTTGGAACGATGTATTGTCAAAGGTAAAACCAACCCAAGAACGATAGATTTTGTTCTCGATACAAACTCGTCATAATTAAATAACAAATGAGTAATACAACGCAAGCCCAACAAGTTGGCTAAGCAGTCCAATTCGTACAATGTAAATAGTGATATTCATTAATGAATTGCAAAAATAGCATTTTCATACAAAAAGATATGAAATTTCATTAACATTAAAAAATGAGACAAAATGCGAGCTATTTGTCTAAATTGACAAACGACAGAGGATTTTCGAAAGCAGGATCTTCTTAGCTAACTAAGGTGTTACCCTCAAAGGATATACTCGATTTGGAAGGAAGAAAAGCATCAACACAAGTATCAACTGGCATATCTCTTGTTGGTGCTTCGTCAAGACGAAAAACTCATGGTCTACAAGTTGGGCAGGTTTGACGAAAGTTGATGAATTATTGTGTCCTTGTAGAATGAGGTAACTCCAACATCCTCTTCCTGAGCCTCCAGGAAATCCAAGTTCCACTCAGGATAAAAATTCCTGATAATGTCCAAAACCTTGTTATCCTCATCCTACATGGCCTCCTCAAGAAGCTTCGCCTCATTAGCATTCACCTCAGAAAGGCTAGACTCTGGAAGAGCCAACTTTGTCTCAATGCTTTCTACATGTTTAAGAAGCAAGGCCTCAACTCGCCTTATCCATGCCCTTAGAGATAGCAAATTATTTGACATTAACTAACTTAAGCTCCTCTCTGAGGCGTAAAAGTTCAGCTTTTGATTTGGCAACATAAACATCGTAGCTTTCTTTGGCTAGTTCCAAGTCTTTGGTGACCATTGTAACATCGATCATTAAAGAAGCTTCACTTGTAGCAAAGACCTCAGAGCCTCTACTCATCTTCTTGTACCTTTTCTTCTCTTTTTCAACCTCCCATACTCTTTTTTTTTTTGGCAAAGTTTAACACCTTTTTTTTAAGGAGTCGACTTTCTTCTCCAATTTGTTATCTCTCAAAACACAATCTTCATACTATCTGGTGATTATGATAAAGAACAGTAGCTTGCGAGAAATGAACATCAATCAAATTTTTCCTTTTCTTAAGAGTCATACCCTATGCAACCTTCTCCTAAGTGGAGTTAAAGTATAAAAAGGTAGATTTGGCTGCCATGGAATCAAAAGGGTAAATCACTGATAAGGTCTTGAGGTCCAGCTCCTCATTGAGACGAGTGAAAAATAAAGCCTTGGGGTTCGCTATGGTTTCAGACCCGTCTAGCATTTTTGTTTTTTTCTTTAGAGTGTCTCTTGCCAAGCTTGACAATGATTGAGGCCCAGATTGGCCCCTAAGTCGACGTAGTTAGCGAACCTCTAGCCCTTTGAGATAACAGAAGTCGCTTAGTCATACCTTTGCTCTTGCATGAAGTTTCGTCCTTGTCTCCCTTGGAGCTCCCTGCGAACACCTCTTTAGGAGGAGTGAGAGGAGCCAATTTCTTGCATTTGGGTTCAGCACCAAAGTTGATCTTCATCTTCATAATAGTATGAATGATGATATCACTTGTAGAGATAAATGAAACTATGTGAATAAACATCAAAAAAGAAAAACATTCCGTTGAATATGGAGTTAACGCTTACCATACACATCGTAACATTAAATAAATATGGGCAATTGGAGGGAAAATCCCCAACCACAAATGAAAAAATTCATGTTTTTCTATGCACAATCTTAACCATAAAAAAAAAAATAAGAAAAAGGGACTAAAGACCCACATTCATTAAATGTTCATAAAAGGTTATATAGCCACGAAAGGGAAAGTATGCAATTTGAGATTATTTGAGACACGATAACGCTATGATCTCACTCAAATACCTCTCAGTAAAAATAGTTAAAAATTTATGATCTCTTTAACATTGTTACTAGTTAAAAGTTTATGATCTCTTTAACATTGCTACTAGACTCACTCATAAATTAACATGCTTCGGTACCCACTTTAACCATGAAGTTGGGGACCAAGGCTCAAATTAGGAATATCCAAATGTAACCTTAGGATAGCATGTCATAAACCCTCAGTGCTCAGAACCTCTTCAAAAAAAGAAACAACATTAGAAGGAAGCATCCTCAATTTGAAAACTTTCAACCTCCGGAGCCATGGAATGTATTATGAAAAATTATAATAATCAAATAAGCAAGGAGTAAGCGCCAAGTAAAACTGAAACACGTACCTAACTAAAAACGATGAAGGATAACAAAAGAAAGCAAAATCGTTGGTAAACAAAAGTATAGTTGCAGTCAATAAATAATCCAGAAAGCAAAGAAACCGGTGGTAGAGAGAATGACATATTTATAACAGGTGCCAAACCAAAATTTAAAAATATACGAATAAGATCATACGTGATCAGCACACTTTAAATGCCTACAGGGCACTAATCTGAAAATACGTAACGTACACTATAAGTTACAACAATTATAGCATGCCCCCTTAAAACAACCCATGTCATCCACCACTAACGAAGAAAAGTATGTACGAGCAACAGTAGGTTCGCATCATAGCGAAAGAAATAACAAGTCCTAGATTTAATATGAATATTACAATCGAATTTTGGGGACTATTTGTTAACCAAAAAAACTCACTTTGTGAACCCCATTGAATTACTTGCGAGAAAATATGCAGAATGCAAGAGGAATGAAGGCTTATGAATTATTTGCATAAAATAATGCGAATCGCTCCTCCTTTTAGGTTGGCTACTCAATGGCAAAGTGTGCAAAAAGCATGTTACTTTTAATCGAATCTATTACTAAGTAACTAGTAAGGAGCCGCCATCTTTCATTTCCCCAAAATGATCAAATTATTCTAAAGTTTGGAGAAAAATCTATATATACACTCTCATTTGAAGGGAAATGCATGCAAATCAAATATCACAATTTCAAATAGTGATTTCATCTTTAGCTGTTGTTTGAGTATCAAAATTATTGAGATTTGGAGGTGAAAGTTCTGGCAAGATAAGAGAATTTGTTAATCTATTTTTTATAATCAACAAACCTGGAAAATGTCCGTTTACACTATTATAAAAGAACAGAAAAAAAAATATAGAAAACTATAAGCTGAAAAACATAAATGAATTACCTCAAAAGAAGCTTGCCAAGTATTAAAGAGAAAACATTAATAATAAAATCTTAATTTGTTATATTAATGCATTGATTATACTTCAAGAGCTTATCATACGCTCCCTGTATGACATGATTGTTTGATTTGTTGGTCACATTAGATAATATTGGATCCAGGCTCGGCACTGGCCCCAAGGTAAATGATAATATTGGATCCAGGCTCGGCACTGGCCCCAAGGTAAATGAGGCCTTGGACCTCAAGATTTGAAGGGCTTAGAAAAAATCCAATAACATAATAAAGTTTTCTTTTATATTTATTTGAGTTGGACCATTTGGTCCTTTAAAAACCAACAACAAAACAACAAAATTGGACGAAATAAGAGGTCCAAAGTGCTTGGACACTTAACTTACATTCTTTGTTTAAGGAATAAAATGATATATATATATTCCCTATAATTTTTTTGCTAAGCTTATAAAGTTTCTTTAAAATTTATAAATTAAATTTTATGAAAGTTAAAAAATAAGTTATTTATTTTAAAAGTGTTCATTTCATTTATATTTAAAAGTCATGTAACAATTTATCGCTTAGAGCCTCATAATTCTGAGGGTTGGCCTTGATTGGATCAGTCCTAGCGGATTGTATATGTCCCATGTATGTCCATTTTTTCGTAATAACCTAGCCGAGCAAAGTGGGGTCTGATTATGTATTTACTGTTAATGGTGGAGTCAGACATTTTTTATTGTCCGCCATACATTTTCTATTATGTGGTCAAAAATTACAATGTGATTTTTTAAACAATATAAAATTAATGGAAACAAGTTAATATACTACTACAATTGTAGCCTACTTGTTTTCATACTTTGAAAATATCGTATAATTCTTTTGCAGTTAAGAAAAAAGTTGATAATTAATCGTATGCATCCAGTTTCAAATAAAATTATAAAACCAACCAAGTCGAGTGAATTTCACTTCATTTATAAATGTCGCCAAAAGTTTTCCATAAATTTAACTAAAATGATAAATAAAATAAGGGTTTCTACTTAAGTTAGTTACTCATAGGAAGAATTTCAAAACCTATAATTCAAAATCAATTGCATAGTCAAAATCTCGTACCCTCAATTATGAATAATAACATAGAACAGTGAAATGAGAGAAAGTCAAACATAAAATCAGTACATCATGCATAAATATTAAAATCGTAAAATTTCAAACCGGACTGAAGAATAGAGAATAGATATTAGATATTAGAGAATGATATTATTTGAATTGAAGAATACAAATTGAAATTGGAGATTGAAGGAAAGTTTATTTGAGTTGTGTATTCTAAACGTGAGGGAGGAAAATAGACTTATCTTGAGGTAAAGGCAGAAAAGTTAGGGCAAAACTGTCGAATTTTTGACAAAAAAAAAAAAAGATTAAAATTTTGTGGAGTCATTGACCTCATATGACCCCATGTGGTTCCGTCCATGTCTACTGTATTGGATCTCTGACTTGCAAGGCATGTCAATCCATCACCCATTCTTTGTTCAATGATAGTATCTCGATCCACATAAAAGTGTCTAAACTAAAAAGAACGAAATGAATTATAGAAATACTATGTGAGTTCACCTATCATGATTGGAACATAGCAATTACTGGATTCACTTAACATCGCCATTAAAAAAAAAATGCAAAAGTCGTTATTAACATTATAAAGCGTTGGAAAATTATGGGGAAAAAAAGTCCCTTTATTTCCCCCATAAGATTTTTATGGTCAACCGAAAATAGCAAACAAGAAAAAATATAAATTAAGATGAAAAATTACAAAATGTTAAAACTTTCAATAAATGAAAATTTTGTACAATTATATAGAATTTCACTCATCCAAACCCTCAAATATTGTAGAAAAAATAATATAAAATTTATATGCCCACCAATTTTTACAATTTGAACAACACACAAAGAGAACAAAAAAATAAAAATACTAAACTCACAATTTTTTTCTCGTAAAACTCTCTAGTCACATAATAAAAAATAAAGAGAAGAATCCCTTGTTTATACTACAATTGACTTTCTTTAAGTTGAATATGATTTTGACAAATTGGTACCTTCTCGTCTGGAATTCTTTATAATCATTTTCTTCCTCCACCAATTCAACACTTAATGGATGACACCAATAGAAGACTGAATGTCAATCTTTTATTTGCAATATAAGTCCTCCAAAGTTTACAATTTTGAGGCAAATCCTAATAAATAAAGTTGATGATTCCGATCAATAATTTTTGTCGGATCATGTTAATCCCATACGAATTAATACTAAGAAGCAGGAATTCTTCAACCAGGCCAATGGCACTGAAAACAATATATATAGTCCCTTTATTTTTGTTGTTATTGGATGAAAATAAAAATTAAAAAAATCAACCACAAGACAACACAATTTGCTCCTGTTTGAGTTCCATTATCTAGAAATTCAAGTTTATTCAAAATCATTTTCAGTCAAATAATCTTCCAATAAAATAATTTTATACCTAAACTTAAAATTTTTCTCTAATTTTTAACCACACATTTTCCAAAAAAATTCATTATTGCAAAATTTATTTTCCCAAAAAAAGGAGCTCAAACAAAGGCTTATTACGGGTTTGGAGTCCCTTTTTTTCAAAAAACTTATTTTCAATCACACAGTCTCACATAAAATAATTTTACATATAAATTCAAAACGTTTTCCTATTTTTTAATCACATAGTCTTTAAAATATCACTTTCAAAATATATTTTTCCCCCTAGGATTCAAAGAAGAGCATAAAAAATCAGGATATCGCCTCTCCAATAAATCAATATGAATCAAGAAATATATAATAAAAATAAGGAATAATTGCAGCAAAAAATCCAAACCTTTAAAACACTAGCAAACTTTCCTCAAACATTTCATTTGTTGTCGCTATCACCCCTTACATTTCCAACTATTGCATGTGAGATCATTTTGGACAGTTTCCATATATAAAATCGTCAATTGACCATCAAAATTAAGTTTGACCACATTTTAATCAATTCTAAAATGGTAAAATACTAACCTTCTATTTACCACATTAAACAATTAAAATACTTAAATAAAGAAGAAAAAAAATAAAAAGAAAATGTATCTTGCCAACAGTCCCCTACCACCTTCCTGCTAGAGAATTCCCTCTTCAGCACCAACATTCTGGTGGAAACTTCCATATTCCTCATGTCGCTCCTCCGTTCACAACCTCCTTGGCTTCCCACTTCACCACCATCTACATGGAGACTTCCTTCTACACCATGGTTACTGTTAGAATTAATCTAGTTACAATACAGTAAAG
>CAIGRP010073566.1:0-19694 GCA_903798385.1 Fraxinus cuspidata | reverse complement strand
ACGTAATTCTTGGCATTCTTGAGTGTATTAATCCCAACAATAATCAATTTCTTCATACAACATGAATTTAGATGAGTCATTTGTGGTATTTTCGATCATTGACAAACTACCTCCATCTTGAAAAAATTATAAGAGAAGTCTTAGACACCTGAGACCTGATATCTCTATTTGAAATATTGGGTAGTAATATCTGAATAGAGAGAGTTCAATGAATAATTTTGAGGAACATAGTGACCAATCTTCTATAAGTCATGTATTGGAGGATAAGGAATGATCGAAAAGGGAAGATGATGCAAATCAACAAACCACAACAAGAAGCGGAAGCGCAATTCAAAAGACGAGGGTTCCAAGAAACATAGAAGGCCTTGTTATAATTGTAGCAAAATGAGACACCTTAAAAGTGAATGTCCATATGAAGAAACAAAAGCAAGAATGAAAGTGAATGTCCATATGAAGAAACAAAAGCAAGAATGACAAGGATAACTTTGTTATTTGGATTTATTTTAAGTATGCTTTCAAGTTTGTCTTGAGTCTTTTATTTTTTTGATGACATGTTATAATAAAATAAATTATTGTTATATCTTCGATTTATTATTTGATTTCATATTTTGCTTATTTAGATGCTTGAAGATTACTTGATATAAATAAGTTGAATAAGTAACTTGCAATTATGTTGATCTAGTATCACTAGGCATTTTTTTATTATTATCGTGAATGTTCGCTATAACAAGGAAATTTAAAGAAAACTTTTTGTCAAGTTACTTGAAATAAAAGATAACATAGGCAAATTTAGAATATGTTTCTGTTAGTCATAAAATTAGTTTGGATAGCAAACTAATAGCGTTAGTACAAAAGGTCGTATATTTAGAAAGATTAATTTCTATGATATGCGAGTTTAAAATTTGTACGTAACTTGTATATCATAAAATGTTCATCATTTAACATAGAATTGTTGGACAAAAGTGTTAGCATATATCTTCCCCAAAGGATTCGATTTTGGAAAAGAAATTTATTGATTCAGGACCTAGTTGATCTTCAATAGAAGTGTAAAACTCGGGTCCTAGAAATTGAAGGAGATTGAATGGATTGATTGATCAAAGGTGTTGACTCTTTGTTCTTCTGGTACGAGAATTAAATATTGATTCACGTAAATTAAGTGATTAGATGTCCTTATTATAATTGACAAAGGTAGATGTGACTTAACTAATAGATCTTGGTTTAAGTAATTAATTATACAAGATCAATGAAATGAAATAATCTGACTATGGCATGTTATAATTTATATAAGGCATTGATTCGTTAAATGTCATAGGATTTGAATGTGAGTCAATTGAAACATCTAAGTTCTTAGTTTCAATGAGTAAAGTATATCAATTAGGTGATTGCAAGAACTATTCATTTTGTACCTATGTAAGTGTGGTTGGTACACATGACAATAAGGGAAACGATAAATTACTTGGCTTTTAATAGACTTACATAGAATTTCTATGGAATACTCTAGTTACTTGAGTATTCTTGATTAAGTCTATCTCTATGAGTTCAGGGATGGTGCCATCTTTAAAGTGGCTTGGCTAGCTACTTAAGACATTCATGGAAATTCAGGCTTAGCCATATAGGGTTGCTAGTTCAAAGCTTGTCTACCATATTACCTTGATTAATTTTTGCAACAATTTCACTAAGTGAAGGTTGAAGTCCAAAAGACACCTTTATTTATGCTTAAAGTTTATGAAGTTTACAAGATAGATTTGCAATTCTGGATGATAGATTTTCAAAACTATCATTCCTTTTGAAGACTGTGGAGGATTGTTGGAGTAATTTCCTAAACAATGCCGTTTATACATTGGTAGATTAAATCGAGGAGGGAAATACTTCAAGAAGCATTGGATCAAGATAGAACAAGAACAAGGGACAAAGAAATGGACCAAAACTTGGGTTAGTTTGCAACGTAAACTAGTGCAGGTATGCCAAAGGAGTGCATCTGTGGTAGTTGAGTAATGGCAGCGCATGCACTGCCCGGTTGGCGCAGGTGCACCCGTGCTGTCAAGCGACACAATTGGTGTATTTTCGTCCCTAACAGACATTTGTAATCAGTTTTCACTCTACCATTTTCTACACTTACTTATATCCAAAATATCAATCTTTTTGTACTCATATCTTCTCAATTATTGTTTGTAGTTATCATACTGCAGAGATAAAATAGAAACTTTGAGTAGACTTCGAATTCGTTGGCGTTCGGGTTGTCTCCATTAGTACACAATGAAGACAACAGTAAGAGGCTTCATTGTATCTTGGAGGTGGATTTTCTATTCCCGTGTGCATCACAAATTGGTAGGAACAAATAAAAGGTCTTAAGGAAAGCGATATTTGTTACGCCGGTATAGTTGAAGTTAGAATTTTTGTATTCATCTAATCATCATCTCAAGACTAATAACACCTTTGAACCTCATTACTTTAACTTACCCTATATAAATTCAATCAGTTAAATTATTAAAATTTGGATGATCGACATGGTCTTACAGATTAACTAAATTGAGCAGCTTCCCCAGTTCTGGTGGAATGGTCCCGCTAAACCTGTTACTCAGCAAGTCCCTGAAAGTTGAATAGATTTCAAAATTACAATTAGAGTTCCAAGAAAATATATCCACCGTCAAACAGACCATTCGCGGTGTTTGCTTGTTTATGTGTGAGTGACCACCAGAGTTTTAGATATAGATAGATCAAGGGATCAATTGATAAATATAGTGAGGGAGATTGCTAGATAGGAACTCACATACATACAAGGGTAGTAATGTTTCCCAAGTATTTCGGTATGGGTCCAGATAAGCGGTTCACGCTAAGATACCTACATCACATATATTTCATCGTTAACTGAGGACGTAGAAATTACGTCATTGCTAAAAACTCAACTACGAAGTAGCTCACATGTTTTCCAGTTTGGTATATAACCAATCTTTGGGTATTGTACCACTGAGGTAGTTGCGAGTAAGATCACTGCAGCCAATAGATTAAGAGTGAGATCGATGCTTGTCTTGTCCTTTTGAAGCAAAAAGCTGAGTAGATTTAATAAATTGAAAAATAAACTTGGAATTTCTTGCTACATTGTCTTGAGGTAAGGTAACTTTGCCAGTGATGGCGGAAGGACACCTGCCAAATCCTGTCCTTTTAAAGATCTGTTTGTAAAGAAAAAAGAGGCGATCTTTAGCATACTCTCGAATCAAAAAGTTCTCATCTAAATTTTACGAGTGCGACAGTCATGTTTCTTGAAAGGTAAAAGAAACAAAGCAAAAAATCATTCCGAAGGGATTTCAAAGGAAACGATACGATAAATTAAACTCATGTTTGGTGGGGGATTATTTTTAGCAAATTTTGATAAAAGTTGATTAAATGTGCGGTTGAAAAGTTGTGAGTCTCATAAAATATGCGGTTAATTTTTACTTAGATTAAAATCTAGTACTAAATAGGGGCTAAATGCATAGATTGTTTGAAATAAAGAAACTTGTTAGAGTGGCTTCATCTAGAAAATATGTGAAAATGACATTTTGCGCAGTGAAATGTGGAAATAAGGGGGAAAATGTCAAAAAATGAAAGGTATTGACGTTTTCCCTAATAACAATAGAAGGTGTGGACGTTTTGTGCTAATTACCCATCAAAAAAGTAACTTGAAACATTGACATGGTGAAAAATAAAGTTGTATGCTTGTCTGAGTGAAGAAAAAGAACTTTTTTATGGTTATATCACTAAGACAGTTTATTGCAGAAATTCCTATACATATGTTAAGAGCAAATCCTGGTTAAAAACGATGAAGATAGAGACTTTAGCAACATAAAACAGACTATAAAGGTCAAGTATGATTATTAGGCACCATAAGTTCTATTGAGGTTTAAGCATGAAGTAAGTACAATAATTCCCACTTAAATTATCATTTTAAGAATTGACATACAGATAACCAACCATCATATGGTATTCCATGTCTCAAAATCAGATAGTGAAAAACCCCATATTTAGCTGCTACAAGATCAATAGAAGCAGAATATATTTTCTGTGTGGTTCCTGATTCGTCGCAATTTAATAGAACAAATGGCTATTTCTAAATCAGTTTTGAACTAATGAAAAAGATGATAAATTTCTTCAGCAGGAAAACTTACATTGATTCTACGTGGCATACATCACCAGGGAAAGAACAATTGCAGATGATGGAATTGTTGTATAACGGCATACTGGGTATTTTTCCTGTTAACCAGTTTGAGCTTTTATCACAAGGATCCAGGTTAAAGTCCCAGTCCTTTTTGCCCAACTGATCAGCTATTTCACGAAGAGCATTCTCTGCAAAAATCAGAACTCTATTCTAAAATAGAAATGTGATAGGATTCATGTTGATCAAAGCGAATTTTTAGAAATAATCTGAAGTTTAATGGAAGGCTAAAAAGTGAATGGAAAAGAAAGAAATGGTTTACATAAAAGAAACGATCCTTACTTTCTTCCTCAGGGAGATATCCACTCCGTGCTAAAATAATTGTTCCTTTGAAGAAAAGTAACATCGTCAAGGTGAACATAAAAATTAGAAAAGCTTTAGACATCTTTACGCCTCAGTTTAATATTCATCAGGCCGAAACAAGCACATGTATATATACGAGAGAGAAGAGATTAGAACTTGTTAACGATGAGTTTAGCATTCGATGAGACACTAAACAAGGTGGGACCTTCAATGTTACGCCCGCGATAACATGAGCCTAACATTTATTTTAATTTCTTTCGTCCAAAGGCATTTTTTAAGACAGGACATCATAAATATTTTCTCATTTCCTCCCTAGCAAAAGATATACATAAGTGCACCTACTTTCTAGGTAGATTGAGAAGGACCTCAATGGAAACTTGGGAAATAGACAATCAACATTGGCCTCCTAATCTGAATATTCAAATAAATAGTTTTTTCATTATCACGTTCTATTCACCTCACAGAATAATTGACTTCTCCTTATTCCATTTCATCAGCATTAATCAAGACTTGTTCATCTTCTTCTTCTGAACGAGTGAACCTAAAAATACCAGTAGATACATTGTCATTATCAGATAAAGATAACTGCATGAGCGTGGGGCTAACCTGTAGAATTTTCTA
Source organism: Fraxinus cuspidata (assembly GCA_903798385.1). Taxonomy (NCBI): domain Eukaryota; kingdom Viridiplantae; phylum Streptophyta; class Magnoliopsida; order Lamiales; family Oleaceae; genus Fraxinus; species Fraxinus cuspidata. Next base: position 14,578 of record CAIGRP010073566.1, on the reverse strand, counting down.
TCAAACTGTCCGTAGTAACCTGAAAATGAAATCAGAGACTTCGCAAAGACGTGCTAGGTTGGTCCATCACAAAGACTTTTTCATCTGTAATCACATTCAGATAAACAGAGAAATTCATAAATGCATGTTGAAATATTACAAAGCTAGACTATTTTGAATCAATTATAGATACTTGAATAAATATTTATTTTCAAATATTAAACACTATTTTCCTAGATGAGTTCTGATCAAAACATTGATCAACTAGATAATACTGTGCATGTCCATTGACTCAATTTGAAGTTTTCTGATTGCAAGCTCTCTCTCAAAGTCGCCCATAAAATCCGTACTCTCTTAAATTATATTCACCGGGACGTAATATTTTTTTGGAAGAGTGATGCGATCGCAGCACAACACATTGGAAAAAATAGAGATGTAACAAAAAGAGCTAATTATCTTTGATCATTTAGTTGTTTTGCCTTTTATATTAGAAGTAATAAAATAAATAGATGAGGGTGGCAGAAGGCCTTTTTTTTTTTTAACTTTAAAATAGGGCAGATGGTATTTTATGGTCACTATTTTCGAATCCCCATAATCGAAGTGGTCTCGTGGGTAGTCCGTTTTGGTATTAAGCCCCTGTTTGGTACGCATTAAAATTTTCATTATCATTCTTCAACTCATTTTCAATCACACATTTTTCAATAAAATAATATTTTCCATCACATCAATAACTTTTCATTTTTTTTTCAACCACATATTTTCCATCAATCTACTATTCCAGAATACATTCTTCCAAAATAACGTAGCTCAAACACACCCTTATCTACTCCCATGGTGTTTCCAATTTTTTGCTAAATTCTTGGGTATGTAAAATCTCCCAACTATCTTAAAGAAAGCTTTCTTGGACGCTTCTTGCACAAAAAATGGAAGACGAACCAATTCATTAACTATGAAGCACTAATATTTCTTCAAAGCATACAAACAAATAATTAGTAAAAATGAATGAAAACCCGCTTCGGGCTTCTCGTTTTCAATAATCTCTGGGGACTAAGACTAGGGTCAGATGTCCCCCAGATGGTATACATGCTGACCAATCTGTCCCATCCTTATTATTGAATATTAATTGTCGTACTTGTAAATATATTTCAAAATGAAATTTCCATTTCCGACAAAATCTCACCACGTCAATAGCGTGGTTTGATAGCGATACAAATAGATTAATAAACGACAGATCCATTCAATTAAGTAGATATCGACATTTTACCTTGGTATTTATTGACTGAAGCAGCAAAAAAATTTCATGTCAATTTTATCAATTTATAGGCCTCAAAACCCTATTAGAATTTTTTTCAGTTGTGCCGGAGCATCTCGAGTTTAAACATATTAGGTTCCCAAAGACGTGAGGTTAAGCTCCCCTCCTCTCCTCTCCAAGATATTTTATAGACAAAATAAAGTATCCCATCTAAAATTTTCTTTTACTTTTGACGAGAGTGTAGTAATTAGGACTTGCGCATAAGCTTTAGTTAGGGCTCACAAAGATTTGTTTGTTGAGCCCGACTTCAAGAGGTATTTTAAATTTAACCTTTATCATTCGATGTTCTACATCAACGTCTGAATCAAGTTTGCATTTGCATATGTTCGATATTGTTTAAAAGTTAATTTTCTAGGCCGCATGCAATTTTTGTTAGCAAAATAGAAAATCATTTTTGACAAAATAAGTAACTTAACAACAAATTTAATAAAATCCGACTGATGTTATAAACGACACAAGTTGGTAGTACACGGGAACGAGTTAGCTAGAATCTTTTCTCCCTGGCAATTGTTGTATCTTTAAAGTTGGCTTTAACATATTACTTGGTATTTCATAATGCACGTGCCCTTGAAAAATTGCGCGAGAAACTACATGCTAGACAATATTAAGAAAGACATATAAATTAAACTTTTATCCATTCATTGAAGGCTGTCTGAGAAGGGATCTCGAGCAGATGTAGAGGATGACTGGATGAGCAAGTTTCTGGTACATCAGACGGATGAAAGAGGGTCTGAGTTTTACTTTGTGAGTTCGCTAGATGCCGTTAGATTGATCTAGATTATAAGTTAGTTTGACCTTTCGTGCGGAATTAAACTAATTAAAGCAACAAGTCACTTTTAATTAGTTTCTAGATGGTTAAGTATACAATCCAAGTTCCCTAAATTGAATTACCGCAGTTTTAATATTTGAAAAGCAATAAATAACCCAAAGTTTAATTTAGGGGTGAATATGGTTCAATTTGAATGGTTTGAAACAAATTTTCAAACCAAACCATTTAAAGTGGGTTGGAATGTTTTCAAACCAAACCGACCCAAACCACTAACTTAGTTTGGTTTAAAACCACAATTTAATAAAGGAAAAAAATTAATATATATCGAATAAATTATATCATAGATACTAGTCTAAAATTTTATGTTAAACATAAATTGTATTATTAAAAATATAACAAATGAAAGTTCTATAATTCTAATAATTATAATAAAACAACATGATAAAAATATTTTAATATCTTAGTCGATACTAATTGGTGCAATATCAACAATTGTAACACATGATTCATTCTCAACATAAAAATAAAAATATAGTACATAAACTCATTGATTATATTTAAATGTTAAAAACAACTAATAAAAGAAAATAAATAGAAAGGTCAAATACAATAATACCTAACTTTTTTGTGAATCATTCAATGCTTCCACTTCATCCAAATTAATATTGGCGAATTCCTATAAGTTCCTTGTTATTATGCAACTAATTTTTAGGATAAACCACCGACTCAACCATATTTGCACTCAACTTAAAGAAATTATGAATTCAATGGAATGTAGATTCAAAAACAATTGTTGATATTTGAATAGTTAGTGCGTCTTTTGCAATTTGAATGATAATATTGTATTTTTGTATTTAATTTTCATCAAAGCAATATATTGAAATGTTCATTGGTCAAATATTCAAAATGACCATTTAAGTAATTTACCGAATCATTCTAACATTTAACAGTAAAATTTAGAAATTAAGTTAAAATGTAAATAAATAATTGAGTGACGTGATTAGGAAATTAAGATGCAAACTAAAATTCGATTGGATTTTGCAGTTTGACGGTTTCGCTGTTCAGTCCTAGATTTATTTAAGAATTTAAACAGTTAAAAAATAATAAATTATCTATTTATATTTTATATTGAATCATTGGCACAACACGAGCTTTGAAGTGGTTCTATTCTTTCAAAATAGTTTTATTTAAGAATTTAAACAGTTAAAAAATAATAAATTATCTATTTATATTTTATATTGAATCATTGGCACAACACGAGCTTTGAAGTGGATCTATCCTTTCAAAATAGATTTGAGACAAGTGCCATTTTGTTGTAAGGTGTACACTCAAAGTATGGTTAGTAGGCTCAGAAATAAGTGAAGCTTATTTTTCTTCAAGTTTTTTTTACCAAACATAAATTCTAAAATTAATTTCACTAATAGTTTATTGTTGAGCGCGACCAGACATGCTCGTACAGATGCATTTTACCTACATTGGGAACCCTTGATTTTATTTGGATATTAAAAGGATTACATATAGCCATTGGGATTGAGACACAGCCTGAACTCTCGAAGTAATAGTAGTGGAGAATCTTGGACAACGGGTGAAGCCCTAATTAATAAGAAGTATATTCCATTCCGAATACAAGTTGTTCATTCTTATGTAAATTACACATGAAATGAAAAAGAAAAATAAGAATAAAAAGTCTTCAATTATCAACTGGAGACGTTACGAGATGAGGCTTTGAGGAAGGAACCACTCTTTGTAATTTCCCGCAAAGGCTTATCTGTAAATCTGATAATATTGTAGACCCAAGCCCCAGCCACGGCCCCAGTAATTGGGCCTACCATATAGATCCATAATCCCTGGTACTGGTTTGACACTATTGCTGGCCCTAAACTTCTTGCTGGATTCATCGATGCTCCGGATATGGGCCTGCCCATCATAATCACTAATCAATATTGGTGCATGTGCAATTTTATAATAAATTGATTTAAAATTAATTGTCAGAATTAACAATTAATTTTAAGTATACATTAGGGAAGATTCACTATTATTACTCACTTTTTTATCACTTATTTCATGGGATCCATCAATTCTTTCTATCAAAATCAACTTGTTAACTTTCCCATACAAACACTGAATTTCTAGGTTTCTCGTACATCATTTTTTAGACGCACGAATAAAATGCATAAAATTTAAGAGTACATACCCTGCAAACATTACATTTAGCAGAACGGTAGATCCAACGGCTAGACCAGCAAGTTCTCCTATCTGCCAAAAAAAATCGAGACCTTCGTAATATTGTGTACAACAATTAAAATTTAATGCATATATGTAACTTCAATTATCACCAATTTTTACTCCTAATAATCCGATTTATGCAATTAAAATTATACATAAATGATGCATAAGGATCAATTTCTGGATCTTCTAAGAAAGGTATATATTCAACTATGTGTTGGCTTTTCAAAATATAATTATATTGTGGCTTTATTTTTTATATTTTCAAAATTTGAAATTAAAATAATACATAAATGATGTATATAAGAGTTAATTGGACTAACAGCTCTATTATCTGTAGCGACACCGGAAACGACGAACATGAGGTAGAATGTAATAATAAATTCCACCACCAAAGACTGCTCATTGGAGCCGGCCGGAAGTGTGCCGGAAAAGTGATCGTGCTTGCCGGTGAACAGTAACCGGAGTGTACCGCTTGCTAGGGTTGATCCAATGACTTGAGCTAAGATATAGGCTGGTACCTAATCAAAGATAGTAATTAATTCATCAACTTTTAATTTTGTTTATTTTTTAGAAAAACATCACTAAATAATCAAAGCGTATCGATATAATTCACCTGTTTCCATGGGAATCTCTTGCAGGTAGCAAAAGCAATAGTTACAGCAGGATTAAAATGTGCACCAGATATATGTCCAACTGAGTAAACCATAACCATCACCACTAGACCCCACACTATTGAAATTCCCGGCAGTGTCACCACCTTGTCCTTGTCGGCGTTCACCACCACGGCGGCGCAACCAGCAAATATCAAGAAATATGTCCCCAGTATCTCCGCAATTATCTGCATTAATATCCACGATTAGAACTCGTGATTCATAATTAGTATATTAGATTTTTTTTTTTTATTGGGTATTTTGAAATCAATAAAGAATCACCTTCTGTATAAAAGGTAGAGCAAGAATGGTGCTGCCTGAAGGATTTCCATGGCTGTTGATTGCTGAATCAGTACAAGTATTGTGATTTATATTCACCGCCACTCCATGGTTACCATTTGCATCTGTTGATATCTCAGCCATTTTTCTCTTAATTAGAGTTCTAGAGAGAGAGAGAGCCCCACCAAAACATGTTCATGTATGAATAGCCACCCCATGCCATCCGAGCTTTTGGACTTCTGGATATATATCAACGCATTTGACTATGAGGCTTTCGAGTCTCATCATCTTCATTTATTGTTTTAAATTTCAATTTTTTTTCCCCTTCCTTCTAATCTGTCTGAATCGTTGAAAAGTGTGATGTCTGAATTAATTTTATTTAATATAAGAGTGAATGCTGCAGCTTCAACAACCCACCGGAAATACAGAAAGAGTAAAGTATTTACTGTCACTCGTTGCTGTAATCGCCATACACGACATATATGTAATACAGTAATGAACAAATGCAAATAGCATTATTCATATCGAAATAAAGAATGGCCAGGTTCCATAACTATTATGCATTTAATCAGCTACATTTATTTTGTTTCTATATGTATATATATGTTTTTGAAAATATCATTTTCACATGTTTCGCATATCATGCTGTCTCTTATCTCATTTCTCTCATTCAATAATATTATTCTATATTTTCTTTAATGTATAATAAAGTCACCATCTTATGAAAATAATTTTTTTTCACTATTTTAATTAGATGAATTTTCAGGTTGGTAGGTGATCTAATGCAATACTTAAGAACCAAGTTAACGCACAATCTAACTTCTCTTGAAGACTCCGACGCTGATTAATTATCTATTTATTTTCTAATTTGAGAATATCAATTAGTTACAATAATGACTCATTTTCACATTAAGCCCCCCGGTTGACACCATTATTTTGGAGAAAATAGAGTTGAATAGTAATTTTAAATAGAATATATGGTTTAAAAATATGATTTTTTTTTTTTAATTTATGTGCAAAATATTTTACTGTATGAATGCATTATTAAAAATAAGTAGATAAAAAAAAGAATTTGAAAATAATAATTGTCAAACAAGAGTTAGGTTTAATATTTTGAACATACGAAAATGTCTACGTAGTGTTCGTTGGTTAACAAATTTGACTAGAGCTGAAAACGTTAAAGATGAGACGAAATGGAAAATTGGGAAGCTCCTATGGTACATGGAGTTCCAGTTGTTACTTTAAACATGGAAATGGCCGGCCCGTGAACACCACTTTTTCTTCTCGTCACGCTTCTATTATCCGTGTTTACATAGAGCTGCAAGTTACGTTGGTCGAATTTACGAGCATTTGTCAATTTGACTGTAAATCGCAGATGTCGCGATATGTATCTTCGAATCAATATATGACTGGTATTTGGACCAAAAAACCATCGAGAAAAATAATTAGCAGGTGGGAGTGAAATGAAATGCAGTGACAAGAGGATGGCATAATCACAATTGATAAAACATAATTATCATCTAGATCATGATCTTCATCGATAGGTATCTATAATATCCTTTAAATAATTTCCTCACCAACTTGCGATTCCATATAAATAAAAATTAACATGATATTAATTATTAAATGCACTTCATATGCAATGCAATGTAAACCCCCGAGTACAGAAAGAACACGAGACAAAAATAGTCACTTTTTCATAGATTCCGATACCGAAAAATAAATAACCACACCTGTAAGCAGGTATTACAAACAGTGCAACATTTAAAAAGAATCCAAAGCAAAAATATACCAAGGAAATCTGCAAAAAGAAATAAAAAGCACTGGCGATTTATATTCCAATCTATTGTTTCTTCTTACGTGGGGGAAAAAAAAATAAAGGCTCCTCCTCTGTATCTGTATCTCAATGGACCAGAATACTACTATATTCAGAAAGGTCTTACACAAGAGGTAGGTAATTGAAGATTGCAAAGAGGCATCCATATTATTGAACACTGGGACCTCTTTTATCTGAAACGCACCAAAACAAATTATTCGTTAGAAGTAAAAGATTATCTCCTTTCCAAACAATTAGAAAGATCAACCAATTTACCTGGTCGTAGAGTTCCCAAGAGTAAGCTCAAGATCATCTGGAACACAATCATCGTGGATTCTCTCTCCTTCCCATGGTTTCACTAGTCCTTTGGTGTTGCTGCCAAAGGCAAACTCGGCTGAAATTGCATCTGACATGGGAACATCAGCCGTTTGATCAAAACCCGCAGCCACAGCAGGAGAGCATGTTCCACTTTGCCCTGGGGTCCACATACGAGACCCCCCACATGACAATGGCTCCTTGAACCCAAATGGATTTGGTGGGACAAGGCTGAATGTGGGAGATGAAGGCCCGTCCTGCGGAGTTTGAACACCAGAAAGCCATCTTGATTCAGGTGGAGTTTGACGACCAGGACTTGGTGGGGTAGAAGAGGGTAGAAAGGCAGAGTGTTGCCCAGCCCATGCTGAACCAGCTGTTGGGTCATCCCAGTTACTTGTCATTCTAGGAGTGCGGGCAGTAGGCGAGCTCAATGGTGGAGTGACTGGAGCACTTATAGAACCCCCAGGGTTGTAGAGATGATGTAGCAGCTCGGATGAAGCGGATGAGGAACCAGATGATAGATTTTTGAGCCACGGGATAAGGGAGTTAGGATCAGCAGTATTATTGGCATTAGCAGCATAATAGGATGAAATGGGGCTGGGAATGGAGGATGAAGCGGGGCTAGGGTTAAATGATGCTAATGGGGTTGGTTGATATGATGTGCAAGGGCTCACTGTAGCTGAACCGCCAATAACATTCATTTGTTCCACAGGCTTGCATCCCTGCAGGAGAGAAGAAAGTATAAACAGCAAGCAGAATATAAGCAGTAAACATCTGACTTTGAAACACAAACGTTTTATTATTCTCTAAAAATTACTAGATTATAGCTTAACATAAAGCTTACGTTGCAAAAATCTAACAAAATATAAAAATCAGATGGTCTTAATATTGAACTAGAATAGCAGTACATAAGTTGACCAACCAATTCCTAATAAAAATGTATCAATAGCCCCAAAACATTCAACAAAAAGATTCATGTTTTCCCTTTAAGCAATGTGGCTAAAGTATAAGCCAGAAACATATCCCCTGTAAAAATCCAACTTAAAGACCTCGGAGAAAATTGTAAAAATCATCTTGTACGCTATCTTTACCGCCCTTCTCTTTGTCTTCAAAAGAGCTTGTAGTATGTCTCTCGTGCAAAATCATAATATCTGATTCCAGCTTAGTAATGAGCACAGAAGGTCACCATTTTCCACTTAAATCATTGACACAGTTTGAATCGCTCAGCATTTCAAATGACTAGAGTCCATGTATAATCACGAGAATTAGTTGCCACGGCCTCAAATATATCATAAACTAAATCCACCATACTATACTACAACTAGAAGAAAGGAAATTAACATGACCTTCATCTATGCCTACTAAAAGATATCAGCGTTTATTTTATTTGTCTAAAAGCCAATGAGCAAATAAAAATAAACATTTTTTTTATTTCTAATGTAACAAACAATCAAGAGTTCTATGTACTAGATGCTAAGAAATACCAAGAACAGTTGTGAATGCCCAATTACTGATTGCAGCAGATGTGGATAGAGCGATAAAACCTAATTGCTTGTGCCTTGACAACACAACTGCTCTTGGCATTCACAATGGGGAAGAAGAATGCTATAGCAGCCCCAAGTGTCTACGTACAACCCTGTGGTCACTATTCAAATAACAATGAGCCTACAGGCCTCTTGCAGGAGAAACATAGGTCATAGTGCATAGCTGCAATTGCCCTAAACAGTCTTTGAGCTTCCCATGTATCCATCCAAATCAATTCTAGAAGTACCTTAAATCACAACCTTCCTTTCAACGTACGTTTAAATAAACTTGGGAATCAGTGTACATATTCTCCCTTTAGAAATTGATTCATTATTATTAGAGCATCTTCAATCGTGGTGTACAATAAATATAAAGTGTGATTCAGAACTTTCCAATGGAGACATGCAAAGAAAAAGCAAATTGCATTCTCCAGCAGAAAATGTAAATAAAGATTCATATGATGCAAAAAATGATTTTAGATCTTTATAACGGAGTAAAATTTGAATTTAGATCCACTGAAATGTAAATGATGATACAAAATGATTTTGAAAATACCAATTTATACCCATTTTACACCACCATTGAAGATGCTCTTAAAATTTGAAATGTGCTAACTGCTAACATGTGTAACATAAGGTCAGAAGCACAGGTGCTCGCATAAAGGGCAAGGGCGGACACAAGAGGTGGCATGGGAGTCACTTTGGGACTTTTTTTTTTTGTCTCAATTTTCGAAGTCATTATGGGATGTCAAACAAAATCGAAATATTGTATTTTTAATACCATTTTGAAGTGCTCATGGCTTAATTTTCTACATCGTTAAAGGCGCACGAAATGACGAATTGTAACAAATGTTACGACTTGTCAAAGTAGGTAGTTCCAAACTAGTATTTCAAGAATTTCGATAACATGTCAACTTTAAAAATTCTCCGATCATACGCTAGCCGAATCACAAATCGCATATGTTATCTGGATGCTTGTTTCGAGAACTACGCATATCGAATGATTCAATAAGATATCGAAAATAGTTAAAGATACGTCAAACATGCATCTTAAAAAAAGCCGTCTAACTCAATTCTTTAAAAAAAAAATTCAATTATTATTATTTTTGCGATATAAAATTCTCAATATAATTTTCATTATTTTATTAAGAAATTTTACATGGGACATGACATCAAAATTTTCGAAATTTTATATCCGAAAAAGTCATACTCCATGTAAATTTTCGGACGTAAAATTACATGGAGTGTGCTCTTTTTTATGTAAATTTTCGAATGTAAAATTTCCCACAACTTTTTTGCAAGTTTGATTGTGCCTCCTAACTCAAAATGTCAGCATCCGCCCCTAATAAAGGGTGAATCTTGGTAGTGGTGTCGAGCTGCTGACAATGAGTCCATTTCTTACGTGAGTATTAACATATGCCAGGTTGATCAAAACTGCTTTCCTGTTTTTGGTTTCATTTGCAATAAGATGACGGCGACCTCTCCTCTCACTGATCTAACATAATGGTCTAATCAATGGGAGAGAAAATTTACTAGGCAACACAATAAGTATACCATACTTTTGCTCACATGAAGCACGGATCTTCACAAGCTTTAACGAGTAATAAAGAGAATAATCAGGGGCCTGTGTGTGTCTTTTGTAAAAAATAAAATAAAAATAGAAAATTGACTGTCCAAAAGGTTGAAGGATTAGAATCTTTTGATGTTTGTGTAAATTCACATTCAGATGTGATCTTGTGTAGGAGACAGCTCATATCACCTCATCAAAGTAAATCTGCAACTCAATAGTACAACTCCCCTCATATGCATTATGAGAGAGACAGCAGTTGACGACTAATCAAATCAAACAGCCCTAATTTTTTTTTTTATCCCCACAAAAGTTAAGGGTTTCGATTTCTCCTACTCGTATTATGCGCCAGATGAGTACAGCGCACGATAGCATTCAGCTCTCACAAAGTCAAACGGCGAATTCCGAGGACCACAACTGTGCAGCAAAGCACCTGCGCAGCCTAGTCAACAGCTTTCTCCGTTGTAACGTGACAACTCCAGCGCATTTTAGACTTANTAGCATTCAGCTCTCACAAAGTCAAACGGCGAATTCCGAGGACCACAACTGTGCAGCAAAGCACCTGCGCAGCCTAGTCAACAGCTTTCTCCGTTGTAACGTGACAACTCCAGCGCATTTTAGACTTATCCAACAGCGCATTTTAGACTCATCCAGAAGCCAAAATGCCAATTTTAAAGACGCTAAGCGCGAGACCAGCCTTGGGCTAAGCAAAAACGACCTATCTATCGAGAATTTTCCAGTAGCCAAAGATCTACACTACCAGATTACGATTCCCATCGACCACACCGCATGTTAACCTACGCCTACATCTGATAATAAGAACTAAGAAGCTACTGCTAATACGTGTAAGCGTACCTTTCTATAAGTGGTTCCGTCTTCTTCAACGATCCAACCAGCTTCATTACATAGAGCTTTTAGGACCTCGTTGTTATCACAGTGCTTAGGGAGCTTGTAGTTTCCGTACATCCGCAGACCGGCGAAGATCTTAGCGCCGATCGCCCTCCGCCGCCTCTCTCTCCGCATATTGTTCTCCCTTTCCTTCCATGTCGGCAGCCTCGTCCCCGACGTCATCTAAACTACGGCGCTTTGACTCCCAGAGGAGGAAGCGAAGAATCAGCGAGGCGGACCCGGTTGGAGAGGAAAATGGCCGGTTTGACTGGACCGGGTTTTCTTGTGAAGTGAAGTTGGAGGGTTGATACAAATGAAGAGAGAAGGAAGTCTAGATATGCAGGCGAGAATAGTGTTAATTAGGTACTGGAGATGGAGGAAATTACGAGAGGACCACTAATTTATGTATTTCGCGTGTCCTGGAAATGCGGGTAGTACACGTGTTAAGGTTTTTTTTTCAGGAGGGTTTAAAATCAATTTTTTAATAGATTTAATAAAATTGATTAGATATGTAATTAAAAAGTCCTAAATTAAAATTGTTGTTGATTTTGACTTAAATTAAAAAGTATTAATAGAATGAGAAAAAAAATTCTTGAAACTTTTTTTTTGTTTAAGAATGTCTACCCTATCTTACTTCGTAGAGTTCATATAAGAACAAATATTTTGATCCTACTATCTATGGATTGATCAAAATTCTCTCTTTGAAAGTACAAATTATATATTTCTATAACCTCCTTCATCAATGTTACTATCCAAATAATAAAAAAAAATTCTAAAAATTACAGGAAAGAAATTAATGAAAGCATAATCAATGATGTAATGAACAGAAATGTGATTTTTACCACTATAATACAGACACTGAAATGGACAATGGCATTGAAAAATCACCAGTAAACTTGTATCCCTATCAGCAGCTGAGTTCCCAGCATACACGTACCTACACCCAACCCACCAAAATGCAAGGAGGCATTTTCAAACCTCCGGCAAAACCTAGCAAGTGATGCCGCTCTTCTCCGTGCTCGTTTCGTTCCCGTGAACCGTAAACTCTGAAGCAAACTTGCCAATGCTGGTGCCTTCAACACCCTCTCCATTGCACCTGCTCAACCACTTTTACATATTTCAAGTAATGCTGCCACAGCATTCTCTTTACCCCTTGGAGTGCCATGTCGCATCATTCCAATCAAACCTGAAACTGCCATTTCCTCGTTACCAACTGCTTCAGCTCCAATTGGCTGACGAACAATCAGGGCCAAGGCGCCTGCTGCTTCTTCAGAGACACCTTCCTTTCCTAATGCCCTGACCCAGCGCGGTTAAAGCTCATGACTCAATCATTCTCGCACAATTCTCATTGTGTGTAGATAGATTAAATAGGGCTGTTACAGCATCCTTTTTCCCTCGAGGCGTTCCCTCCTTCAGCAGTGTGGACAAGGCTTCTACTGCCCCATCTTCTCCTGCAATTCTTTTCTTATATTCATGAACAGCAGAGAGACTGAATAATGTCGCAGCAGCATTTTCCCTTGCCTCAATTGTATGTCCAGATCTTAAAACTCTGGATATTGATCCTAAACACCCTTCTACATTCATGATCTGGCTTTTATTCTTGTCATGGATAGACAGGTTATGCAATGCAGTCACAGAATTCTCATGCAAAGGCATCCGGTGATGTAAGCAGTGTTTTCAAATGGGGTATGGCTCCAGTCTTGGCAATACAAGCCCGATATTCTCTTCTGGTTTTAGACAACAATCTTATCTCCCGGGCAGCAACGGTTTAGGTCTCTGTGTACCATTTGCCTAGTGTTGAACAAGAAGACTAACAGTAGCTTTACTTGCTTCGATAGCAGCCTTGCTTGGTGAACCGGCCACAAAACTTTCACCAGACAAATATGAACTCTCTAGTGGATCACGTGGGACTCCATGAGCCATGCACCACTGCGTGATCAAATTCCTCGAAGCTCGATTTGGCACCAGCCGAGTGTGAACAAGCATCTACCCAGTTTGGGGACAAGTCCAATGCCCTTCATCCATCCACATCGATATTGACTCCCGATCATATGTCTGCCCAGTTGAGACAATTACCGGATCCCTCATCAAATCTAATGATATTGAGCAACAAAAATCTTTGCGGTTTGTGATGGATGTATCCGCCATCTGGCGAGCAATGGACTCTTTTTTATTCTTTTTATGCTTCTACTTTCCAAATTCACCCTCCTCATCCTCAAATTTAAACAGCAAGAACCTACAATGCCGCATTAAAGCTTCAAATCCATTAAGAATCTGGACAGTAGGCTCAATATCCCTCATCACGATGAACAACCTGCTCCTCCAAAAATTCAATCTCAATTCTACAACTTTTGGCATCGCAAATTGCCAATTTTTCCACAAAAAAGGAGCGCAATTCTTTAGGATCAGGAATCCTACCATTCTCAAATTCGTTCAAGAAATCATAAAGTTTCAACCTCAAGGAATCATCATGCTTATTAATCATCAACTTCGACTTTCTTGATTGTTCTCGTAACAGTTCAACTTGTTCTTTTACATCTTTGGATAAATTAACTTCATTTGAGGGGAAAACATCCAAGAGGGTGGAGATTTCCTGGTTCAAATCATGGAAATAACCAGAAATCGATTGGTTTTTAAGAAGGAGCCATAATTTACTCGACGATTTGATATATAATTAAGCAGGATTTTCGACCTATAAAGTAGGAGGTACATCTCCTTGAAGCATAACAACACTGTTGAAGCCATTTTAGACAATCCCATCTCGCGAAAAGAATCCAGAAGATCTGGTTTAGGGCTAAATTTTCCGGATTAAAGATCTGTAATTCTTCCGCTGGAAAAACGGCAACATTTTTGTTGTCACCTGAGAACGATGAAATCAGTTCACCGGAAACCGCATTGTAAATGTAAGGTTTCCAACAGGACCGCGTTTGGTAGCCAGAAACACCTCCACCGACGGTGACCTCCGCCGCTGCGACGATGAAAATATAGCCGCAGACGCCATTTATTGCCACAAAAAAAAAGAGGAAAAATATCGACAGTTTATACCAAAATTAAAGGTATATCAAAATAAGCAAATTGGTTATGTTTCATAAGTTAACTTTATGGGATATGAAGATTGGTTTTTTATGTGTTTGTTTGTCTCCGTGTGCAATTTATTGTCATATAAAACAATAAATTATTGAATCCGCTTATGAAGAAGACGAAGAAGAAGAGGCGGGGGGCCAAAAAAAGGGGAAATGAGTTGAAATGGC
>CAIGRP010073537.1:0-41071 GCA_903798385.1 Fraxinus cuspidata | reverse complement strand
GCAATTAAAGGTACATTACTTGCTCGGGATTTAGGTGACTTGTTCGATAAACGAGTGGTGTCTCATTTCGAGTGGTCACAAATAAGTCATCCACATGGTCCCGTTCCATGTTCTTCAAAACACATTATTGTTCTTATTCCCAAATCTAGACAAATCTTAATAAGAACAATGCAATCTTATTAACATAAAGCGTCCAACTTCATGTACCGATTGTGAACGACATATTTTAATCATATAACGAATTGTATCTCACTATACCCAAACCGTCGAGTTAATTTGTTATATTTCATATGATCATAGAACCTTAGATTATTGTCACAAATTCTAACACGCGAATAATAGAATGTTAATTCACAATGTCGTTATAATATACTTACTACAAAAAAGGGCATCAAACTAACAATCTCCCACTTGCCCTTTTAAAGTATATGTGACATATTAATAATACTCATCCTCTCAAGATGCTCATCAAAAACATTAGCTGGTAAGCTCTTGGTGAACGGATCCACAAGATTATCTGCTGATGCAATCTTGCTAACCATTACGTCTCCTCGATGAACAATCTCTCTAACAATGTGGTATTTCCTCTCAATGTGCTTGCCACGCTGATGACTCCTTGGTTCTTTAGCATTGGCAATCGCTCCACTATTATCACAATAAAGTGTTATGGGTTCCATTGCCAAAGGTACCGCGTCAAGGTTCAAGATAAACTTTTTGAACCATACATCCTCTTTAGCAGCTTCACAAGTGGCTACATACTTTGCCTCCATGGTGGAATCGGCAATACAAGATTGCTTAATACTCCTCAATACCACGACTCCACCTCCCAGTGTAAATACAGCCTCTTTTTTTTCCTATCTCGCAAGATACGGATTCCCAAAACTTAACTAGCATCTCCTAAGTCTTTCATATCAAACTGTTGTGACAACCATTTCTTTACGGATGACAATGTCCCTATATCATTTCCGATAAGCACATAAAGAATCAGAAAAACTACATTCCTCCCTTGCACACGCTTGTATACACAGGGTTCATCCAGATTTTGGTCAAAACCATAGGTCTTAATGGTTTGATCAAATCTAACATTCCAGGATCTGGACGGTTGCTTAAGTCCATAAATGGACCTCTGAAACTTGAAAACTTTCCTTTCACAGACTTCTCTTATGAACCCTTTAGGTTGCATCATGTAGATAGTCTCATTAAGACGCCCATTCAAAAAGGTTGTCTTGACACCCATTTGCTAAACCTCATAATCATAATGAGCGGTAATGGATAAAAGGATTCGAATAGATTAGCATGGCAACCAGTGAGAAGGTTTATTCATAGTCGACACCTTCTCTTTGGGTAAAACCCTTGGCCACTAGCCTTGCTTTGAAGGTTTCAACCTTCACATCTATACCCATTTTCCTTTTATAGAACCACTTGCACCTTATAAGTTTGACCCCATTAGGTGCATCCACAAGATCCCAAAGTTTGTTAGAATACATAGATTCCATTTCTGAGTTCATGGTAGATTTCCATGATTCAAAGTCTACATCCTCCATTGCTTTCTTAAATGAAGTGGGATCTTCTTCTTGTTCAATAGAGATCGCCTGATATGACTGTTTATAGAGCAAGTATCTAGAACGTGGTCTAACAATCCTCCCACTATGAGTAATGGTTGAAGGTGCCTGATTGTCCAATCTGACCGAAGATCCTTCCTCTTCTCCCACTGCTTGGTCATATCCTTGGTTAGGACCAACCTCCTCATAATCCCCATTGTGATGGGTGTGTAGAGTCAATGGGTGCCTCGTTCCCTACTACATCTGGTTCTGTTTCATGAGGTAATGAGGGCATCACATACTCACTTACCTCATCAGTGACCATTGGTTTCGTAGAAGATTTCAAGTCATAACTATTTGATTCTATGCAGAAATTTGGAACCGAGTTGTTTGAACCATGTTCTAACACCTCTTCCAATAGAATCTTACCAATAGACTTGTGTTCTTCTATATACTTGTCTTCTGAGAAGGTTGCATTTGTACTAACAAATACCTTCTTATCTAAAGGACTATAGAAGTAGTAACCTCTTGTTCCTTTTGGATATCCTACAAAGAGACAAAACTCCGATCTTGATCCCATCTTATCCGTCTTTCCCTTTAGCACATGTGCTGGACACCCCCATATCCAAATATGATGCAAATTAGGTTTGCGCCCATTTCATAATTCAAGAGATGTCATGGAAACCGACTTAGACAGTACTAAATTCAAGATATAAATGGCTGTTTGTAGTGTATATCCCCAAAGAGAAATAGGCAATGAAGAATAACTCATCATTGATCTTACCATATCCAAAAGAGTTCGATTTATCCTTTTCGAGACATCATTCTGTTGGGGAGTTCTTGGTGCACTCAGTTGGGATAATATTCTATTATCCGATAAGTAGACCTTAAACTCTTGGGATGATATTCGCCACCTCAATATGATTGAAGAGCCTTGATACTCTTACCCAATTGTTTCTCAACTTCTGTCCGAAACTTCTTGAATTTCTCCAAAGCTTCAGATTTGTGAGACATAAGGTATATGTATCCAAATCTAGAGTAATCATCCGTAAAGGTGATGAAGTACTCAAATCCTCCTTTAGCCCGAGTACTGATGGGTCACAAACATCGGAATGTACCAATTCCAAAACTTCTTTAGCTCTTAGTCCTTTAATCTTAAAATGCCTCTTGGTCATTTTTCCTTCTATACAAGATTTACATGTTAGTATAGATTCTACCTCTAACTCATTTAAAGGTCCATCATTTACCAATCTTTGGATCTTGTTTAGATTAATATGACCCAACCTAAGACGTCATAAGAGAGTTTCATTGGTACTAGACGATCTCTTTCTTTTCTTATTAGTAGTAGTGTTATGTATAGGCTCAATCATAGGACTCAAGACATAGAGACTATTAACCATATGACCCAAACATATAACAGAATTATTCAACTTGATAACCACCGTAGAACGGATAAAAAGTACAGAATAACCAACACGATATAAAAGTGCAACGAAAACCAAGTTTCGTGTAAGTTCGGGAACATAATAACAGACATCAAAAATCAAATGTCTACGATTCTCAAAACATAAAGTAAAGGTGCCAACAGCTTTGGCGGATACTACTGCTCCTGTGTCGACTATGAGAGTGTACTCCCCTTCACTAAGGTGCTTGGTTTCCTAAAACCCCTACAAAGAATTGCATATATGATTAATGGCTCCAGAATCTATAATCCAGATCTTAGTAGAATCAACCACTAAGCATGACTCAATGAATAGGGCATTGCCTTTACCTTGCTTTCCCTTAGCTAGGTTATTCGAGCAATTCCTCTTCCAATGTCCCTTCTGTCCACAAGAAAAACACTTTCCCTTTGGTTTCCCATCGGCAATGGTTTTCTTTGCCTTTAACTTGTCATCTTTCTTTTTGCTTGGACTCTTTCTCTTGATTCCTCATTTGCCACTATAAGGCTTAGGATGAGAGGGTTCGACTGTCACAATCAAAGTATTTCCATTTCTGGCCTTAAGAACAGTTTCAGCATTTTGGAGCTCTTTCATTAATTACATCAGAGACATGTCCATCTTGTGTAGATTATAATCGACTATGAACAGTGAGAACATCTCAAGGAAAGTCTCAAGGACCATGTCAATCTGCGTCTCGGAATCAATGTTAGCTCCTAAAACCTCTGAAGCATTGAAGTGATTAATCATGGTTAACATATGGTCCCTCAAAGATGCGCCTGGTTTCATGCACGTGTTCATAATTGCCCTAATGAAAGCTTGCCTAACTTGTCGGCTTTGATGTCCAAACATCTCTTGAAGACTTTCCATTATGTCAAAAGTGGTTTGGATATTATGATGTTTCTGTTACAACATATTTGACATGGATGGCAAAATGTAGCAACGGGTCATCTCATCAGAATGACGCTACTTTTCATATGCAATCTTTTGAGATTCTGTGGAACCATCTTTAGGGGCTTCGGGACAAATTTCAGTTAGAACAAATTTGTGTTTTTCGACGGTAAGAACAATGTTAAGATTTCTTTTCCAGTCAACGTAGTTTTCACCCACAAGTTGATTTTTGTTAAGTATCACTGATAATGGATTAAGCGACATTTTTCTGAAAAATTAATTATTCACGTATTAATTAAAATAAACAATAATCTTTGTATGATGCATGTACACGAGTATGTGAACCCCAAAACTATATTTTTTAATCAAAAGACCTTAAACCCTTACAACTTTAAACACGCCCTCTACATGAGGTCAATGTAGTTGACGGCAAGGTTGGGACCCTCCCACTCATTTTATTGAGCTGGGCATCTCATACTACAATGTAATGAGGATTGATTATTATTTGGCCTATGAATAATTTTGTTGGAACCTTCTATATGAAGTCCTCCAAAAATATTCATATATAAGTGCAATAACCTCCGTCAATAATTTTAAAATTCGAAATTCGTGAGATGTTATCTATAGGATAATCACCCCATTATTCCATTTTAAAATTTATATTACAAGATCCAATTTCAGTTAATCCAAAATAACGTCATTTTCCTACAGGAAGATGGATGTAGTTTGATACTAAACATACGCATTTTAATAACAAATTAGATGACTGAGGAGACCACGGGTTTATACATGCCTATAAACATTCTCCCACTTATTATTTTAAAATTATGGATTTTCATTAATAATTACTCAGTCAATTATAAACAATTATAATGGAACCAAATGCATATGATTTTAGTGCACCAGGTGGTGTTTCATTTAATCTACATGACATGTAATAATTATACATCCATTCATCATTCATAAAGCGATAAAAGAAATAATTAAATGAATAATAATCACTTATGGCACATCCTAAGAATTAAAATTACAACAAGAATTAAAGTATACTATTGAGCCACATTCCGGTCCAATTCTTTAATTTTCTTGTTGTCCAATCCATGCTTCCAAGTGTGGGCCAATTTAACTTTTGAGTACCAATTTTAAAAACAAGAAAGCCCTTATCCAACAAGATTGGCACAAGTTTTCAAGAAAATCCCAAAAAATCAAATTTGAGCCCCAATTGTACTTACTCTAGCAAAACACATAGTACCACTTCTACCACCATCTCCAGTGGCGGCACCACCGGCGGCGACCTCAAAAAGACCACCTTTGCCGCCACCGCAGCCACGGCCGCGTTCAGCAGCTCGCGGCAGTGTTGCCTCCATTTGGTGGTTTATAATGTTTTTTGTTTTTCTGGTTCATACTTCTTCATCTACATGCTCATCTTCCAACAATAACTTCATAACTTGGATTTTTCTTCTCCAAAATACATGTGTCTCAAAATAAACAAAATCCTAGTGCCTTATGGCTTAAAAATTTTCTAGATAAAAGAGCAATAAAAAAAAATGAATTACAACAATAGGAAGCACAAATTCTAAGGCCAAAAGTGATTATGCATAAACATCTACTTTAACATATAAAGCAATAACATGTCAAATCAAATATCCTAACACCAGCCATACTAAAAGTGCATTTTACACTAGGATTTAAAAAAAAAAAAAAACCTTAATCCTACTCAAGGTTTTCAATAACCATGGCTCTGAAACCATTTGTTGGATGTGGAAATTTAATCATCACAATAGAAAATTAATTTTCCTTTGAAGATTAAACTCAAATGCATGGTGGATCTTAGATCATTTTGAGATCATAGAATGTTCTTGTTTAAATCCTCACACATAAAGGTGAGATGATAACTTTGAAGGAGCTTTTAATAGCCTAGCCAAATGCTTCATCCCTTAGATCTTTTCCCTTGTGCTCCTTAGGTGCCTCTCCTTTCTTTTGGGAAATGAAAAATGGCCAAAACCCAATCAATTCCAAATGTACCCTTAAAGGCCATATTTATAACACATAATTAGAGTTTCAACCCCTGTTTGGTACACATTAAAATTTTCATTATCATTCTTATACTCATTTTCAACTACATATTTTTCAATAAAATAATATTTTCCATCACATCAATAACTTTTCCTTTTTTTTCAATCATAAATTCTTCATCAATCTACTATTCTAGAATTCATTCTTCCAAAATAATGTGGCTCAAACACACATTCATATTTACACAAATTTCCTTGGACTTTATTGTAGTAGACCAATTAAGTCACATACCTTTATTGAAGCCAAGAGATGGACCTAATCGGACTCACAAGACTCAAGCTGCAATAGATGTTTCTAATTGGGTCAACTCTTGACCAATTGAGATACATTTATTAATCCCGGCTTACTTTACCAAAAAATCGAGATTGCACTTTTGAGTCGAGCGAAAGTTATGGAAGCCTATTATAATTCGATTACAATATCCTCCGACCACTGTTCCACAAGTCAACCCCCGTTTGACCGTCAATATGTTGAAGTCGAAAAAATGACCGTTTTGCCCTTCAACATGTATTACCCTCTAACTCCCATTTCATAAGGCGAATTCGTTGTGCTCACATCACAACACCAAGTCCAACGATCTTATCATCGGACTACTGAGCTCAAGTTCAATTCCCTTTAGAAAATATCTTAGAGTGACGATCGTCTCATCATGATGATTAACGAATTCCACTATTGCATTATATGATCTCTAACTACTTCGCCCAGATTCCCAAAGCACTGATATCGATCTTCTAATTAAGACTTTATTCGTTGGTACCTCAAAGAACTTGAACTAGCGATTAAAGGTACATTACTTGCTCGGGATTTAGGTGACTTGTTCGATAATCGAGTGGTGTCTCATTTCGAGCAGTCACAAATGAGTCATCCACGTGGTCCCGTTCAATGTGCTTCAAAACACGTTATTGTTCTTATTCCCAGATCTAGACAAATCTTAATAAGAACAATGCAATCTTATCAACATAAAACATCCAACTTTATGAACTGATTGTGAACGACATGTTTTGATCATATAACGAGTTGTGTCTCACTGTACCCAAACCGTCGAGTTTACAATTTATTATATTTCATATGATTATGGAACCTTAGATTATTGACACAAATTCTAACACGCGAATAATAGAATGTTAATTCATAATGTCGTTACAATATATTTACTACAAAAAAGGGCATCAAACTAACAAAGGGATCCTCCCTGATGACACTATCTAGTATAGAACTCGATGTCATTTTATTACTAAACTGCGTCTCCCCAATCCCTTCACTATTACTCCCACCACCACTCTTCCTCTGCCTCTCGTATCCCCTCATTCCCACCTCCACCACCTTCAGCATACTTTCCACCACCCTCCACATCGTCCCCACTCCACTCTCACCACCTGCATCTCCATATCACAATCCCAAATCCCCCATCATCGTCTTCGTCTTCATCTTTGTCTTCGTCCTTCTCTTCCCTCTCTCTCACTACAAACGTAGAAAAATCTCCCGCATTTTCCTCATTTACAATTTTATTCCTAGGTCTTTTCTTATCCCAAGTCGGCATCCCTATACTCCGCGGCATCGCATAAGGTGACACAACATTCCTTTCCGTATAATTTGATCGCTTCCGATTATTTTTCACAATCATAGTACCAGAAATAGACCCGCCAAGATTGTCATCGTTCGAATCTCCCGGTCATCACCACCTCCACCAAAGTCTTTTGGTAGGCATTTTAATAAAGGAGGTAGCGATTCTTCCTCATCTTCAACGACGTCGTCTTTCTACACCATTGTGGTGTATATATCCAAAGATTTTGGATCGGGTTCTAACTGACTTGATGCCGCATCGTCTTTAAGTACGACAGTGGAATACAAGTCGGAGTTCTTCGGCGAAGGAGGCCTTCGAGCCCGCCGGAGCTAGCGGGAAACTCCATTTTCCTTGTTGTAAGCACCTAATACCTCCTCTGTGTGTGCGAAAAGGATAGTGAGAAAAAATGGAAACTTTGACTGAATAATGAGAGAGCATGCACACGTTTGATTGGATTAAAATCTAAATTATACTCCAAGTCAAAATTAATTATTAATTTTTAAACATATATTTCATGAAATTCATTTTAATCATAATTTTATGAATTTTGATTTTCCTTAAAAATATGAACAAATTAAATTGATTTAAAATATTAACTAAAGAAATAAGTTATAAGCCCTATATGCTATTTTTTGGCATATTCAATTTTGTGATTTAATTATTTTAATTTTTTAGATTAATTATTTATTTTGACATAAATTATAATTGAAAAATTAATAATTAATTTTAATCATATATTTTATGGAATTCATCTTAATCATATTTTTTTGAATTTTGATTTTCCTTAAATAATGAACAAATTAAATCGATTTAAAATATTAACTAAAGAGATAAGTTCTAAACTTTTGATGCTAATTTTTTACACATTCAATTTTATGATAAAATTACTTTAATTATTTAATATTAATAAAGTATATAAATATCAAGAGTTTAAAGAAATAAAAATTAGAGAAAATGCTATCTAATCAAGAAATATAAAATATTTTATTAATTAAATTAAATTCTTCAAATAGAGAAAGAAGAATATTTCACATAAAAGTGAGAGCGTCGTCATCATAAATAATTTTTCAGAGTGTGTGCTTTCGGAGAAATTTGGGTTAATTTCGAGACTAATGAACAAAACACGGGGAAGAATACCTGATGTACGACCTATTCTGCCAAATTTCATCGTTTAGGCCTCCGAAAACATTTTTTTTTTTTTTTTATTTTCTTGGTAATTTTATTTTACTAAATAAATTAGAAATTCAATTCCGTTTGTTGTGGATTGATTATCAGACTTTTAGTTTCCGTCATTATTTAAATTTTAGTCATTGATTTAAATAAAAGTTGTAAATCCTAATGGCACTTAGTTGTTATCGTTGTAATAAAAATGAATGAAAATCTTTCTCTCTATCTTGACATTCCAAATCTACAAATTTGAGTTTTCACGTAAAATTTTATTCTTTTCAATTGGCTTTCACTGCGTCAAGAACATTTTCTATTACATCCTGGAGAGCAACACAAAGAAATAAGTAGAATTCTACAATTTAAAGCAACCCATGATTCAAAGATACATTACACTCGAGATAATAATAAAAATAAAAAAATATAACTTTCAAGCCAAACCTGCTAAAAATTATACAATTATCAAATCAAACAACAACAAAAAATCCCATATTAAATTTAACCGAAATTGAAACAGACAATTAGATTGAAGGAAAGGATGGCCCTCGTTGGGATTAACGGCGTGGTACTTTCATGGAGTTGCTCTTTATGTCTTCAGTTACGACTAGACAATATTTTAATTGTATGAAAGATTTATAATATTTACACGGTGTCAAATTTTTTTCGTTGCATTTTTATTTTCAAATTAATATAAATTGTTTCTAATTATAGTTTCTCTCCAAAATTTTCTTTAAAATAGAATAAAAGACTCGTTTGCCCATTATATTTTCGGGCCCCTGTTTGACAGGGATTAAAATCAAATTTTTAGTAAATTTTAATAGATGTTGATGAAAAGTGTGGTTGAAAAGTTATGGATCTCACAAAATGTGTGGTTAATATTAATTATTGACTTTAACTTAAATTAAAATCTCAATCTTAATTTTCATCAAACATGGGCTAAACAAGCAAACCAAAAATGATTTTAAAAATACGTTAACAGTATTCTTGGATGAAATCATGATTAAAAGCAAGATTTTCCGATTAATAAAATCTTAAAAATAAGAATGTATAGAAGAAAAGAGTTAAGAATATAAATATAATAATGAATAAAGATTAATGATATGTAATGTAATGTAATTAAAATATGGCGCGAATAAAAATCCTTTGCCCATGTTTGAGACATATTATTTAAAAACTCATTTTTTTTTCTAAAATTCATATTCAATTACACATTCCCCAATAAAGACTCTGTTTGGTAGTCATTAAAAAGAATTTTTTGGAAAAACTGTATTTTGGAATACTAATTTTTTTGGAGAATGTGTATTAAAAAGTGGGAAATTTTTTAGATTTACATGCAAAATATCTTATTGTGTGAATGTGTAGTTAAAAAATGATTTTAAGAAAAAAAAAATTTGTAAAAATGGACGAGAAATGGGGTAAAATAATTTATACGTAAATCCAAATTTTTTTCCGTACTTTCTAACCATACAATCTCAATAAAATTACCATTGCAAAATCCATTTTTGTGTGAAAAATGGGGATTAAACATGAGCTTAATTTAAAGGAGATTTCCTTATTCTGTTCTTTTATGGTTCAGGATCTCGAGATTATTGCTGCAAAAATTTTAGGTTAGCAAAGGTTCTAAATTCTTATTATTTTTAGAATCTATTTAAATGTTTTAAGTGAAATTTATTCATATTTTTTTGAAAAATAATATAATTTTATTTGAAATTTCTTTTTTATTTTTGTTGTTTTAAAGAGAATGATAATTCCGTCATTTAATAATCAAAATAGAGGGAATGACAAATTCTATTATGTATAATTGAAAGATTGGGAGTAAATTTTGATAAAAATCTCGGTTATGCTACATATATATCATCACTTACATATTTATTTATCGGTAGATGATGTGATAAGGCTTAATCGGGTCAAAACCTCATCAATCAAATTAAAAAAAAAAAAAAAACTTTTTCACTTTCTTTCTGATAACTTATCAATTTATAAAAAAAATATAAATGGTGATGTACAACAAATATTTCCCAAAAACATTTGTTAGTAGATTTGTTACATTTAGGGTCTGTTTGAGCCATATTATTGGTGTAGAATGTATTTTGGATTTGTAGGTTGATTGTAAATGTGTAGTTAAAAAATAAGAAATTTTTTTGGATTTACTTATAATATTATTTTACTGAAATATGTATAGTTGAAAGAAAAAGAGAAAAATATATTTTGATAAAAATGGAAATCAAACAATGGCTTAACAAAAGTTGGGAATGAAATTAATGCAAATATGTATGATTTTTACTCTGCATGTTTTCCTAAGATGATGACTTACACTCTGTCTAATACATATTCTTTTAAATTTTATTTTTTGACAAATTCATTTTTAACTATACACACACTATCCTATTAAAATAATTTTTTATATGTGGATCTATTTTCTTACTTTTTAACCACAATTTCTAAAAATAACAATTAAAAAAAAATTACTTTTTACAAAATATATTCTTAAAAAATCTACATCAAATAAACCCTTATTTGCAAACATTTATTTTGGACACTAACTCGAGCTTACAAATAGATTGAATTACTCATTCGAATTTAACGAACTCCAATATTATTTTAAAATTAAATCTTATTAAGAAAAGTAACTAAAAATTGTTATACGTTGTTTAGCCCATGTTTGGTGTAAATTAAAATCAGGATTTTAATTTAAGTTAAAATTCTACTATTAATTTTAATAACAAGTTTCATGAAATCCACTATTTTTCAACCACACATTCCATCAATTTTTATAAAAAAAATTAATAGAAATCCAATTTTAATTCCCCACCAAACATGGTATAAGTGAATTTTCTCTCAACAAGCCCAAATTTTAAGGAGAAAAGGAAGTAAATAATAACAATCATGCTACATGTACATAATCATTTACATCATTCTTTATACTTTGTAACGTGACAACAAACAATTGAACAGTTTAAAAATTAAACAATTTTTCCACTAACCATTTTTTAACAGCACATCAAATGCCAAGAATAGTGTACATCTAACATTTTTGAAATAACAATAAACTAGAGAGGTAATCATTAAGCATTCCATCATCTATTTCCTTTCAATCATGCTAAAGTATTTCAAACAATAAATACATGACGAAACATCGTTGAATGATGGGAAAAAAAAGGAAAAGAAAAAAATAGTCCAATCACATTTTGCCACGTCTACTTCACTGTTAAATTTTTCTTATACTCCTGGCTATTTTTGATGGGATAGATCCTTTACACGTGTACCCATCTCATTTAATGTACCAAGGCCTACTTTGACTAGACCATTTTCGTTGGTTTGGTAGCTATGTACTTGGTTCATAAATATTAGTCTGTTAAAAATTAAATTGATAGTAAATTTTGGTTAAAAAAAATAATAAAAAGTTATAAATTCAATAAAATACATGATTAAAAATGCGTTTAAAAAAAATTAATTTTAGAAAATAAGGCAGAACATGAAAAACAGTTTAACACGTGATATTATCACAATCGACTCCTGACTTCATGTTTTATTTCAAGTGTTTATGAAAATTGTTCATGGATGTCTTGCTTTTATGAAGGAGTATATGAAATGGTGGATAGAGAATTGTACAATTTTTCTTGTACGAAAAAGGAGGACCTTGCTATTTGTCTCGGGTCAATGATCGGGACAAAAAAAGAATAGCTTGGTTTTTTTGTCCCTATCATTGACCCGAGACAAAGGGCTTTACCCCGAAAAAGAATCTTAATTTGAAGTATGAAATTTGTTCGTTTGGTTTTAATAAAAAATATATTTTTAGTCAATTTAGAAATAAATTGATGAAATATATTGTCAAAAAGTTGATAAAAGTTGTGGTTCCTACTAAGTGTATGATTGAAAATGAAATCAACCTTATTTGGTTCCTATGAAGATGATTAAGTCCTTATTTGATTCAACTAAAAAAATTTAAATTTAAGTCAAATGCAATAATTAATTTTAAACACACGTTTTATAATATTCGCAATTTTGCAATTATACATTCAATCAACTTTCATCAAAATATACCAGTACTCCAATTTTTATCCAAATCAAACAAAGCTAACTAAAAATCAAAGTGATTACATTTATTTAGTGATTGATATCTTGTTGCATAATACATAGAAAATCACACTTTTCTTCCTAAAACTAGCAAATCTTAAAGGTTAAAACACAGGCGAATTCACTGAATTTAGTATGTCGTTCCAATAATCCTTAACCTCCTCGAAACCTTCTGGAGCAGCAACAAGGTTGTAGTGATCAACAGAAATAGGCAGATCTTCTAGAGAGACAGCATTATGGCTGTAATGATCCATAAGCTGCACGGGATTTTCCAAAATGTCATTTGTCATAAGAGAGTTGTGGGGTTTTTGGGATCCACATAACGCACCCGAATTTCCGACAGAAATTGTGTTTGTGGAAGGGACGAAAACGTTTGGGATGGATTGGTGTGGTTCCTCTACTGGGAGCATGCTGCTTGAGAAGTTTAAGGTAGATGTTGGAGACTCAAGGGTTCCACTTGGGGTGAAAAAGGATTTACATGTTCCTTGCCAGACGTTTAGTATATCTAAACATGGCGGCGGCGGCTGTGGTGCTAGTGGTGGTAGAACGCTGGCGTACTGGTGGTGATGAGAGAAGTAAGGGTTGGATACAAGCTTGGACTGGCGGAGGAATCTGGCTTCAGCTTCGAGTCGAGCACTTTCCCATTGTGCCATGTGGCTGAGATTGGCGGCGTTCTTCGACTGAGGACCGCCGGAGTGGTTCTTGGGCTTATGAGTCACTGGATCAATTCCCATTCTGCTTAATCTCTTCTTAAGACGTGTATTCCAGTAGTTCTTGATCTCATTATCAGTCCTTTTTGGTAAGTGAGCTGCTATTGCTGACCATCTAAGGCTATGTGAACCAAATGAGTACTTTTTCGAAAATAATTGAAAGTACAAACACATTTTGGGAAAAGAGAAATTTGCTTATATATTTGGAAAAGTTGGACTCAATTCTTGATTTTACCTGTTGCCCAAAAGAGCATGGAGTTGAATGATAGTCTTTTCTTCTTGCAAGCTGAATTTTCCTCTCTTAATATCAGGTCGCAAATAATTTGTCCAGCGTAATCTGCAGCTTTTTCCACATCGTTGAAGCCCTACGCCATAGAGAAGTTTATGAATATATTGCTAACAACTCCATTTTTACACTATATTTTACATATTTTCAAACAATTTTTTTTCCCTCTCCTTCTTAGATAGAAGTCACACCATCTTCAAATAACATGGCAATAGTGGCCAAAGAATTTAGCCCTTGTTTGTCTTAAATTCTTTCAAAACTTTTTTTTTCTATATACTCATTTTCAACTACACATTCACACAATAAATCCCCTATTTGACAACCATTATTTGTAAAAAACTATGTTTTGAATAGTAATTTTTAGGAGAATGTGTAGTTAAAAAGTAGGGTAAAAGTTTTGAGTTTACGTGCTGAATATTTTATTATATGAATGTGTGGTTGAAAATGAATATGTAGAAAAAATATTTTTTAAATAATAGTCGCCAAACAGGGACAAATTATTCCACACGTGAACCCAAAGTTTTTTTCTACTTTTTAATCACACATTCTCCAAAAAATCACAATTAAAACAATGTTTTTTCAAAAAAATATGGCCACCGAACATGGGCTTAGTTGCTTCAAATGTTAACGTAAATCTAGCACTAAATGATTCATTTATTCGATTTTTATTTCGAAAAAAATTCTTGGTTCGGTTTTTATCCTTAGCGACCTAGTTAAGTACATGCATAATCAATATAATTACCCGCTTTAGTCGGGAGATCACGCCACCTTCCATGGCCATTTTCTTCAATGTAAGCCAACAACTTTTGGTCTTCTTCTCGAGTCCATGGCCCTTTCTTCATCTCCACCTTCTCAAGGCTCGTCGATGATTTACCCATATTAGAGTTTCTTAACTAGATTGAGCTCTAAACACACAACACACAGTACTATTCAGAGTGAGAACAAAAATGGAAGATTTGTGGGATCTTATGTTAAGAGATGGAGAAAATATATAAAGCTAAAGAATCTAAAACTATAGCTTTCTGATATTTTTTTTTTTCTTTTTTCGGAAAATCAGTAAATATATATTTAGGTAAGAATTTTTATGACTGAAGGTATAACTTTTAAGTTTCTATATATAGAGTAATATATATATATATATATAATTACAAAATGCATGCATGGGATATAATTGCTGTCCACATATATTTGTAATTGAAGCAGCCTCTGTTATGTTGTCGGGTTATTAATATGTGGAGTTGTGACGTTTCATAATAAGAGATCGAAGTGATTTTTTTATGAACTTAACGAGTGTGACATGTAATAGTGTAACATTGTCTTATAACAATAAAAACTAGTACTATTCTTGCAGTTCACCGGTGTCTCTATCTTTTCTAGTGTTAGACCGAAAATTAAAGAATAAAGGTCCGTTTGATGTATATTTTTGGAGAATACATTTTGGAAAAAATGATTTTTTTTAGTGACCATGCGATTAAAGAGTTGGAAAAAGTTAAGGGTTTCCGTGTAAACTTATTTTATTGGAAGAATGTGTAGTTGAAAATGACTTTTGAAAAAATTGAGTTATAAAGAAAGTGTACCAAACAAAGGCTAGGAGAAATTTTACATACTCAAGAAGTGATAGTACAATGTTTGGTGTCTAGTTATTAATCGTATTTTATTTTATGTTTTGTTTGTTTTCGATTTAGTCTAAATTGTTTTATTTAATTGTATTTTCTTATTAGTGGAGGATATGAAACTAATTAGTGCTAAACCTTAGGAAAAAAGTTGAATATCTTGTATTTATATCCGAGTAACATATGAATAAAATGTGTCATTTCATTCCTCGAAATGTATGATTGCCTATATGCTTGAACATTTTGCTACGTAGGATAGGCATTTAATTAGATGGAGTGATTGTATACCCTTTTTTTTTTTTTTTTTTTCTTTGGATGTTCATTGGTTACTTTATATTTCTTTATTTTCTTGTTACAAATTGCTTTGGATGTTCATTGGTTACTTTATATTTCTTTATTTTCTTGTTACAAACAATTTGTAACATACATCTTTAAGAAAACATTCCTATCCTCAAGATAAAACAAATATCGTTTTCTTTCTTGTCAAAAAGATTTCTCGAGGACACGTGAATTCAATTATTCTTTTGAGGCCACTCCTAAATACAACTAGAATTAGTACGTATATATGTTGCTCGAAATTGCTAACTTAACTATATAATCATTTCCGTAATAAATTTCAATCGATACCGTCTCTACTTTGTTGTTATATATTTTCATTTCTTATGTAATCCTTCTAATGTGTATGGTACCTCGTCTGAATTGTACCCCATCTAATATGGCAGTTTTAAGACAGACCATCTTTATTGCATAGTAAAGTAGAATCAATGTCTGTATAGATATTCGTTACGTCATGTGGGCCATATCATATACTTGATCTATTAATTTCATCAACAACTTTTCAGAAATTCCAATTAAATTTGTGTCCCTATTATTCAACAACAAATCTGATTCCTAAATCATGCGCTGTAATAACTTCATAACAAAATCACGTAGTTTTTCTCAAAAACCACTGGAAAACATGAGTCACGCATATACACACACAATTACACATAGTGCAAATTTGGGGTAATAACGTATAATGTTTTAGTAAACTACTGTATATAACTGGACAATGTAAAAACGAGAAATGATTTGCTTAGGACCGTTACTATACATAAATTAATAGGTAGATCATTTAATTTTTGAGACATATCATAAACTTATTCCCCAATGAATTTATTATTGTGTCATTGTTGCTTAGCATAACTAAGCAACGGTGCTTAGTAATTCATTTCTCTTGTAATAAATATAATTTTTAACTTATTTTTTCTTATCTTTAATACCATTGACTATTTTCCGCCCCCAACATGGGAAATGTCCGCGTCTGGTTGAGTTGTAAACAATAAGGCAAGTAGCTTTATTAGATCAAGGGTTGGGGAAAAAGGGTCGAAAAATAAGTTAGTTATTTATATCATCCGTTATTTCATATATGACGACAAGTCGAAAATTTAAAGTCAATTCCTTCAAATTGCAAAAATCATGAAACAAAACCGGTTAAAAGCTTCTCTTCACTTGACTGAACAAGAATGCATGTTTCTTTTATTAGAAGGGTTTCTCTTGATCGAATGAACCTTTGTTTTAGGAAAATAGAATTTGATTCCAAATGCGAAGAACCCCCAGAGGTGGCTGCGATCAGCAGAAACTTCACGACAGCAAACGCTCGAACGTGTAGCAAAAAGTGTACAAACGCGTATGTATCATTGTGTTTACAGCAGCATAAATTTACTACAAGGCGGCTCTGGTTTTAAAAACATAATAATTATTGAGTTGTACCCTTGCAATAATTCTTCATTCTTAAATCAACACTATATTTTCTAACTACATTTTTTAATTAACCATCTGTAAATGTTCTTAAATTCATCTATCCCCCAATCAGAGATGCCTTTAAATATTTCTTTAACAAAATTTACAGTGACATTCTCATCATCATCATCATCTTCTTTTTCTTCTTCTTCTGATCAACTTGCATGATGCGATGAATGAAGTTTCAGATCCTAAGATTTCTAATATTATTCATTAATTTTAATGTTTCTTGATAACGTATGCATGACAAGTTTAGGTATGGAAATGTTTTCTTTTTTCTATCCCTTTCGTGACAAAATTACATATCATCTATTGAAATTGAAAGCTAAACATAACATCATTAATATTATAGACCACATTGTATATTTTAAAATATCATATCTCAATGCAATTCACGGGATGAGGGGTCAGCACGGACTCTCACATGACGTAATCGTTTAAAAAATCGCCTACATGTTAAATGAACTTTATTTTTCAGTAGGGTCAGTTTTAGTGGCTTAGCCAGACATTTTTCGTAGTAGCAGTAAATATTAATTTACAAATTTTTTTTGGAACCAACATGAGCATTGACGTCCGAAAACCGTGAGTTGAGACTATTGGCGAATATGTTTAGTGAAATGGTTGATTGTTTAATTAACAAAATAAAGGTAAAGTTTAATTAGTAGGAGCGTCGTTAAACTCTATGTAAGGGTATGTTTGAGCCACATTATTTTGAAAAAATGTATTCTGAAATAGTAGATTGATGGAGAATGTATGATTGAAAAAGAAGGAAAAATTATTTATGTGATGGAAAATATTATTTTATTGAAAAATGTGTGGTTGAAAATAAGTAGAAGAATGTGGATGTGAATTTTAATGTGTACCAAACATGAGCAATAAGAAATGAAAAGAATGAAGGAGTATGAGAAAAAAGTGAAGAAAAGAAATCCGAGTCAAATGATTAATACTTTTTCCTTATGATAAAATTGTCCCACAATAGTACTAACGGATTACGACATTTGTCTCTCAAGGTACAACGGATACAACTTGTGATAGAAAAACTTCAAACCACAAGCAATAACGAACTCAAACGAAATTTTTTTCCCTCTACTAGAAAATGATTTTGGATTGATTTTTTGAGAGTTGTTGTAAGATGTTTTTGATGTAATGCTCAAAGGCAAATGATATGAGAATGCCTAGTGGATGTCCAAATGGTTCTTTTTTCTTTTTTTTTAAAGGAGAGGTTGTGAATGAATAGTCATGATCCAAAACTCGGCAACCTTCACAAATGGAGCATCTCTTGTTGTTGCTGGCCTCTCGCTCAAGCACCAGTACCACCTGTTCAGCAGACCATTTTTTGCCCGCTTGTTGCTTGAGCGATAATCTCACCATTCGAGCACTAGGCGAGCGGTGGTGGTAGGCAATTTCCTGACTAGTTTTTCTCATTTTATTTTCAACTTTGGACCACAATTTCTCATTCATCCGAATTTGATTTTGAGATTTCAAATATATTACGATGATCTACCCGACGAGTAGAACAAGTTAGTTTATTTATATTTATAATTTGACTATCGAATCAAGTCTAAATATTTGATCGAAATTGACACAAAGTCAATTTTCAAGTTTTATACTTAAAACAAATTTTTCCAATCTTCAAAGCAAATTCCAACGGAGACTTAAAGAAAAACTGTGATGTAGTTATATTTTCTTGAATTTCGTGGATTATTTTCATAGTACAATGGTTGTATAATTTAGTATATGATTTTTCTTTTTCTAATACAAATCATTCTAGATTGCATGCTTGTTAATAAAAATATAATAAAATTAAAATTTATCTAGAGATATGGAGTACAATGAAAGGTCAAATAACTACACTCTATGCGTCATATTCCTCGTCACTATTCATAGAGTGGAGTGGTTCTCAACTCCTATCTCATTCAAACTTGTTATGAAAAGATCTTGAAAAGATTTGTTATTATATCACGATTAACCCAAAGTTTTTTCGTAATCATTTCGAAAGTAACCAAATCGTCCATGGCATATTCTCTTGATCTTGGGGAGAATGATCTAAGAGTTATCCCATAATTGAGTTACTTTATTGAAGATGTGACACCACCTTCCATTCAATTTTCTATTTCCCATATTCCTTCATTTCCACGGACTATCTAGGTTATCGAGTTGTTCGAGTCTTCCTTCTCCATCTTCTCAAAGAGTGGGAGATCCTGACAGCATACCACAAACCAAATCTTTCATTGTGTGCCTTAGTTTGGAGTTAATCTTCACTTGATGACTCCAGGATTTTCGGATTTAGCTGACGTACATTCCAATTTCCAAATAAACCCTAAATAGAATTTGCACCCTAAATTTCTAGTGCTATGCAATTCCGATCTTCAATTTTCTAGATTTTGTCAGGCGGTCTCTGAATTTTCTGCATTCTGGAAAAGTGGTCCATGGACTTTTTAGAAACTACAAAGAAGTCCCTGTACTTTCTAGAAACTACTAATTGGTACATTGAGTTTCAATTTGCTTCATTTCAGTCCCTGATTTTAAATTTTTTTTCCTTGTTATTATTGATTTACGACCTTTTTTAAAGGTTTTTTTCTTTTCTGAGCTACAGGTTCTGACTTTGTCCTCTTGTTTTTTCCCGTATCTTTCTATCTGTCTATAGGCTTAAGACCCTATCTTAAGGGTTTTCTTCTCCTTTTTATGGTTGGTTCATGACTTTATTATTAATGTTTTTTCTGATTGATTTTTGACCTTGTTTCGAAGGTTCTTTTACCTACCGATTCTTGATCTTGTTCTCTAAGTTCTTTTATTATTGTTCGATTCTTGATCTTGTGTCCAGGGATTTCCATAGCACTACGATTTTGTTATCGCTATATGACATTTTCGTCTATAGTTGTTTCTAACTCTATTTGTAAGGTCGTGCTCATCGGATCAGTTATGCTTGGAGCTAGGGACGGCGACGATCATTAGTGTTCCTACTCAAGCCAATTATGCAATCTCTTGCGAGGCGATCATTTGGTGGAATGGCTCCTACATTTTGTTTCTCTCAAGTATTTGGTGCAATGCTCTTTGTTAGCATAATTAGTTATATAATTTGTACTTGTATTATAGAATTAAACTACTTATGCAATCTTTTCGTACATCAAGTTTGACATCCCTTGATGTGTTAAAATCACAGTCCGTAATTTAAATGACTATTATTCAAATCAAGGACCATGATTTTGTCACATCATGAATGTCAAAATTGATGTACAAAAAAAGAATGTATGTATGGCAACTTTGTATTTTGTATTGTTAAAATGGTAGAACGATAGTTTTATTTGTTTGCAAGGCCGGCCGTATTGCCTTGGGACTCAATTCTCGAGGGACCTCAAAAAATTAAAAACTCAATAATTCAACAAAAAAATCATTTCTTTTTTGAGTTGGGTCATTTATTCTATTTAAAAGACATGACTAAATAATATGATGGACTAAATAAGATGCTCAAAACACTTGGACGCTTACATCCTTAATGAGCTTTTTTTTTTTGTTTAAATAAATCTCCTATAATTTTTTAGTGAGCTTATAATTTTTTTAAAAAAAATTAAAAAATTAATTTTTATGAAAGTTAAAAATAAGTTACTTATTTTAAAATGGCTCGTTTAATTTTTTAAAAGTGATATAAAAAAATCAATTTGAATGAATGGTACTAAAGATATCAACACGCTTATAGAAAATTATATTTAGGAGTTTTGTAATAATTTGTCGCATAGAACCTCGAATATCTCAAGGCCGGCCTTGCTTGTTTGGTTAGGATAATTTAGTCATTTTGCTATTAGACTATTTAGTATTCACACTTTTGTATAAAAATTGCTCATTTTGGTATTTGGAACCCTATGTTCCCTTTTGCCCTCTTCTGTTTTATCATGCTTGCGTTTACAAAATTCATATGATACTTGAGTTTCAATCTATGTACTTTGTTTTATAGAATGGATGAAGAAACATGATAAAAGTCGATAATATGTGGGGTTAGAAACTTATAATATTGTGAGTTTTAGATTTTTTAATTAAAAACGAGTACGTGGAAAAAAGTGAATAATGATGGCCAAACAGGGACTAAATGATAATTGATATATACATGCATCTTCACTGAAAATAAACGTTTTACTGATTTACAGCAGCAGAAATTTACTCCAAGGTGGCTCTGATTTTAATGATAGTACTATTTCAATCATCCTGCATTTATAATTGCAAAAAAATTATTTTACTTTTTTAGAATATTTTCTAACTACATTTTTTAATTCATCAACTCCATGCAGTAGTATTTAGTTCGTCTGCACTGATTTCTGCCCCTAATCAGAGTGGCTCTTCAATGTTCTTCCAACAAAATTTTCAGATGCTTACTATTTTCTTTAGTGAAACTTGACGTTGGTCACTTAATAAATAAATAGATAAAGAAAGAAGAAGTTGATGTGATGGCAAAACTATGCAAATAAGTAGATTGTCACGTAGCAGTTTCATTTATAAAATCACAGGACATGAACATAATAATCGACTTAAAAAGTTTAAGTTCAATAACTAATTTAACATAAAATAAGATTTTATAATAACATAAAGCTTCGTTCATAGTTACTTTGACGTCACACCAAAGTAATATATTAGACTTGAATGCCATATTCAATTCTTATGCTTCTTGATCGTGTAAGCATGACAAGTTATATATGCATTAAATTGTGTCTTTTCCATCTCTTTTCATGACAAAATTACATATCCTAAGATGGATCCTTTTATTTATTATTATTGAAAGCTAAACATCAATGGATGAGGGACCAATATGAAATCACTCACATGACGTAATTGTTTTCTAATAAATGAACTTTGCTCTCTTTTTTTTTTTTTTCTGAACAACTTAAATTGTAGGGTCGATTTGATATAAATAGACATTACCAATTTATTAGCATATGAACACCATATGAAAAACTAACCACCCATAGACAGACTTCTAGTAAATCATACTATGGCTAGATTTTTTAGTGAGATGTATAGTATACTGATTTAGTAGAAAACGAAATGTAAGAACAAAATTGTCTCTCTCATGCAGTTGAGGGTGTCGCGAGTTCAAATATAGACTTATTCGACCTCGAGATAATTATTTAGCCAAACCAATGTATGAAGAAATTATTAAGAATTTTTTATGTTACTCAACCACATAAAAGAAATGACTGAGAAGAAAGTTACCAATACTTGATTTGATGTGCAAACCTCGGGATGCCAAGAGCATTTTCAATGTTAATGTGGATTATATTAAAAAGTTACACATGCAAAAATAGATGATGTCTACAAAAGTTAATCATCAATACAATGTCTATGGTTATGTCTATATGACGTAATGAAAAAAAAAAAAAGAGTAGGCAATGTCAAGATAGATGTAGAGACTTTTCTAGATAGAGCAAATGATTACTTTCTCTTTCTCTCTTACATTTCTTATCTTCTCCTCTCTTTTGTTATTATTTCTTTTTAAATATACATTAGAATTGAATTACATACGAAACTCATTGAAGATGAATTTTCAATAGATCGTTGAATAGTAATGCCACAAATCAGAACTTCTTGTATTTAGATGCTACCTAGATTGCAATTCATAGGACACATTCAAGATACTCTAAGTCATATCATAATAGACATTATGCCTTTTTCTCATATTTTAGCATCACAAATATGATGTCATTACCTTCTTGTATAACCATATTCAAAAGGTATAACAATTCGAGCCGATCAAGAGTTAACATAAATTTAGCTATCAGAGTCATGCTAATGCCGGACTCAAAAAGGTTATGTATAAATTTTTACTTGCTATAAACTCATAGAGCAAGTTCGGTGTGCTAACCCATACACAACAACATACAAACATGTTATCAATCTCTCTTGCTTGATCTTCTCTAGTTCGAGATACCAAAATGTCAATAGTAATGTTTGAACAAACAAAATAATTTTACAACTTGAAAATATCTTTGGTATTAATTTGCAAATGATAAGAGATCAAGTTTCAAGTCTATCCAAACAAAGTTTATCCAAGTTAAATAAACATAAAAATAAAATTTATCATGACTAGGGACATGGAGTACAATAAAAAGTTAAATAACTACACTCCATGCAACACATTCCTACTCACTATTGGTTGAGTGAAGTGGTTCTCAGCTCCCATCTCATTTGAACTTGCTTTGATAAGATATTGTGTAAATTTGTGACCACACCCCTATAAATCCAAGTTTCTTCATAATCGTTTTGAAAGTAGCCAAATCATCCATGACATATTCGCTTGGTCTCGGGGAGAAAGATTTAAGAGCTTCCAATAATCAACTTACTTTATCGAAGCTATGACACCACCATCCATTTAAGTGCACCTAACACCTCATTGTTATCTACCTCTATGCTCCATCAATTCAATAGAAATGGTGTATCCACCACTTCTTTAGTCATGCAACTTTTAAGTCACGCAATCCATATCGGTCTGAATTTTCTCTTTCCCATACTCCTTCATTTACTAGTACTATATAGGTTATCGAGTTGTTCAATTCACCCTTTTACTCCTCTAAATGGTGGGAGATCCTAACAACACACGACACACCAATTCTTCCATTGCGTGCGTTAGGTTGGAGTTAGTTCACTTGATAACTCTTAAGATTTTCTAATTTATCTGGTCTTCATTCCAATCTCCAAACAAGCACATAGAATTTGCAGAAGCACCCCCTAAATTCCCAGTATTATGCAATTCCAATCTTAAATTTTCTGAATTTTGTAAGGTTGTCTCTTAATTTTCTGCATTCTGGAAAATTAGTCCATGGACTTTCTAGAAACTTCAAAGTCCCTGTACTTTCTAGAATCCGCTTATTGGTACATTAGGTTTCAATATGCCTCATTTCAGTCCCCAATTGTACCAAATGCCGCAATTGCAGTCTTAACATTATCTGGACACTGTACCGCGGTCCCTATAATTTGTAGTTGCTGTTCAATGGATTCAGAAGTTTTTTATCTTTCATTTTGTAGTTGTTTGTAACGTTATTCATGCATTCGTTCTCTTTGTAATAATTAGACAATTTTTTTCGTACACGTACCTTTTACAGTTTGTTACAACTATACCATATGCATAATTTATAACATGGTATCAAAATCCATGACATTTTTAAGGCTTTTCCTTTTCTTATCTACTGATTTATGACTTTATCATCATGTTTTTGCTAAATTTTCTTATCTCCCTATCGGCTTAAACCCTAACTTACGGTTTTTTCTTTTTCATTTTATAGTTGGTTCATGAACTTATTATTAATTATATTCCTTCT
The DNA here is from genome assembly GCA_903798385.1 of Fraxinus cuspidata. Classification (NCBI taxonomy): domain Eukaryota; kingdom Viridiplantae; phylum Streptophyta; class Magnoliopsida; order Lamiales; family Oleaceae; genus Fraxinus; species Fraxinus cuspidata. The sequence continues at coordinate 16,627 of CAIGRP010073537.1, read as the reverse complement.
TTATCAATTGATTTTTGACCTTGTTTCGAAGGTTTTTCTTTTACCAATCAAATCTTGACCTTATTCTCCATGTTCTTTTTGTATCCTAAGTTTCCATAGCACCATGATTTTTTAATCACTGTATGACCTTTTCTTTATAAGGCCATTCTCAATGGATGTCAACGATTATGGCTGAAAGGTGATTCCACCTACGTGGTGCAATGAGTAAACAATAGCTAAAAAGAGGTTATGCTTGGGCCAAAGGCAATCACTTGGTGGAATGGCTTTGACACTATGTGTTAGTATTATTGTTCAAAAATCAAGAAAAGAAACCATTGATGAATGACTCGGAAAGAGGAAGAAAAACTAACATTGGCGCCATAAAAATGGCCGATGCGGTCATATTGGCATGCGGTCGCATAGGCAACTGTAGAGAGCTCAAGGGCCGCAAATGATATAACTATGTGACCGCATGGTCATAGCCTGTGCGGTCGCGTAGTAGTAAAATTCGACCGTTAGGTGAGGTTTTTTCGAATTTTCTGGTAATTTTATGGTGAAGCATTGCACCTCTTCTTCTTGTGTTGAAACCAGTTCGTGTATGAATGGTTGAAAACTATAAATACAGGTTAGTTTTCATTTTAAAATATAAGAAATTATCCAACTATTCATAAAAAAAAAAAATTCTGGCCAAATTATTGTTCTTCACATGATCAAATTTAAACCATTTCACTTGTTCATTTTTTAAGAATCACTTAAGCTTTTGGTGTTCTTCAGTTCTAGGCTTGAAATCCTACAAACTATTTGTCATATAATCCTCAAAAGCATTGGTGAATGAGGCAAATATCATTTGAGAACAACGATACAAACATCGTGATCAAGTCTTGTTTCTGTTTCCTTATTCACCTTTTTTTCCATTGTGATATTCTCCATATTTTTTCAAACATTCTCAAACGATATTCCATATTTTCTGCGATGGAAACAGAGTCAACATTTACAACAATCAAAATGATGAATCAAGACTTGGTACGGTTGGATAGATTTAATGGTGCAAACTTTATAAGGTGGCAAGACAAACTGCAATTCTTCCTTATGGCGTTGAAGATTTTCTATATTCTTGATCCAAAATTGGAGCCTATTCCCGTTGCAACCGAAGAAGATACCGATGGAGTTCGTAGAAAAAGAAAGAAACGAGAAGATATGCCATGGACACATTCTAAATGCGCTATTCGATCGTTTTTATGATCTCTACACCAACACCACTTTGGCAAAAGAAATCTGGAACGCATTTGAGAGTAAATATAAGGCTTAAGAGGAAGGTACGAAAAAATTCTTAATTTCTAAATACTTTGATTTTAAATTTTTGGATAATATTTCATTGTTGCCTCAAATATATGAACTACAAGTTATTGTCAACAAATTGAAAGCGATGAAAATCGAATTTCTCGAAACTTTATAAATGGGAGCAATTATTGCTAAACTCCCTGGGCCTTGGAAAGAATATAGGAAGAAGATTCTTCACAACTCCGAAGATTTTTCTTTGGAACAAATACAAAAATATTTTCGCATAGAGGAAGAATCGAGGGCAAGAGATAAAATTGAAAGTTCTTACGATAGCTCTTCGAAAGCCAATGTCGTGTATAACGTTGACAACACCAACAAATTCAAGAAGAGAGAGAAACCTATTGGTCCTAAAAAGGATCAAGGCAAGTTCAAAAACAAGTCCAATGAACTTTGCTATGTTTGTGGAAAGTCGAGACACTATGCTAGAGATTGCAAGCATGGAAGACAACCGAAGAAGGAATGACAAGTGAACTCCATTGATGAGATTATCGCTACGGTGAGCGAAATCAATACAGTCGAAGGGAAAGTTCTGGGATGGTATGATAAATCTATTTTCAAAACTTATCATGGCATTGACGATAATCAAGAAATTCAAATGGGAAATGAAAGAAGATCAAAAGTGATTGGCAAAGACAATGTGAAACTCATCTTCACTTCGGAAAAGACTATTACTTTGACCAATGTCCTTCATGTACCAGAAAATAGGAACTTAGCAAGTGGAGTTTTGTTGGGAAAACTTGAAATTAAAATTGTATTTGAGTCTGAAAAACTTGTACTAATCCATAATGGGTATTTTGTTGGAAATTGCTATTCTACAGATGGAATGGTCAAGCTAAGTATTATTGAGGATAATTCTAATAAGAACAAATTATTTGCTTATGTTGTTGACTCTTTTAATTTATGGCATGTTAGATTAACACGTACAGGAGTTAGTACCATGAAAAAAATGAATAAATGTGATTTGATCCAATGTGACCTTAATAACTTAGAAATATGTGAAACTTGTATTAAATCTAAAATGATTAAAAAGTCATTTCATGGTGTAGTAAGATCAACACGTTTGCTTGAACTAATTCATTCTGATATATGTGAATTGAATGACATCTTAACTAGAGGTGGTAATAAATATTTTATTACATTTATTAACGAATGCTCTAGATATACATATGTATATTTCTTAAAACACAAAGATAAAGCTTTTAGTGCTTTTAAGACTTACAAAACTGAAGTTGAAAATCAATTAGGAATAAAACTTAAAACTTTAAAAAGTGACAAAGGTGGAGAATACTTTTCCAATGAATTCAATTTGTTTTGTGAACAAAATGGTATAATACATCAATGCTATGCACCACGAACACTTGAACAAAATGGTTTAGATGATAAATGCTATGTTATTGAACTCTGGATTATCATATAGCTTATGAGGTGAAGCCTTACTTAGTGCTAGTCATATAGTAAATAGGATTCATTTGAAGAAAAATAAGGTTTCTCCATATGAAATTTGGAAATGTAGGAAACCAAATGTCAATTATTTTAAAATATGGGGGTGTTTTGCTTACTATAAGAATATGGATCCTAAGAGAATTAAATTAGGCCCTAGAGGTATTAAATGTGCCTTTGTGGGATATTCTATAAATATCAAGGCATGTAAGTTATTAAACCTAGAAACAAATGTTATAATAGAATCAAGGGATGTTGAGTTCTTTGAGAATGTATTAGCAACAAGAAATTCTCAAAATGAGACTTATGTAGACATTCCAACTTGTAGAGAATCACAAGGAAATATATCTAGATGAAATGTTGAAAGTGGACCTCGAAGAAGTAAAAGAGTTAGAAAAGAAAAAGATCTAGGATCAGACGAATTGGATTCCCAAGTTATTTCACTTTACCTAGTAGAAGGAGATATGAAGGATGTTGCAAGAACAATTCCATTTGTTCTTCAAGACGAAAGTGATCCTAAAACCTATAAAGAAGCTATGTCTTCTAGAAATTGCATATTTTGGAAAGAAGCAATAAATAATGAGATGGATTCTATTATTTCAAACAACACTTGGAAAATGGTTGATTTACCGAAGGGTTCTAAATCCATTGGTTGTAAATGGGTGTTTAGAAGGAAATATAATTCCGATGGAACACTCAATACCTATAAATCTAGATTAGTAGCTAAATTGTATTGTAAAAAATAAGGAATATATTATTTTGACACATATGCACCTGTGGCCAGAATAACCTCGATAAGGATTTTGTTTGCACTAGCATCTATATATGATTTGCATGTTCATCAAATGGATGTCAAAACGACATTCTTGAATGGAAATCTCGAGGAGGTGGTCTATATCGAACAATCAGAAAGGTTCGTTCTACTAAGAAATGAACATAAGGTGTGCAAACTAATCAAATACTTATATGGATTAAAACAAGCCCCTAAAAAATGGCATGAGAAATTTGACTTCAAAGTAATGTCAAATGATTTTAAGCACAATTCGGTAGACAAATGTCTATATACTAAAGTTAGTGATAATATAATCACTATAATATGTATATATGTTGATGATATATTGATCATTAGAAATAATGTGGACAGTATCAAGGAAACAAAGAGATTCATATCCCTCATGTTCAAAATGAAAGATTTTGGACAAGTGGATACTATCTTTGGTATCAAAATTAAAAAAGGATAGTGAGGGTTTAAATTTGAGCCAATCACATTATGTTGAGAACATGATAAATAAGTTCAAATATTTGAATATTAAAGAGGCTAATACCCCGTTTGATCCAAGTATCAAATTGATAAAGAACGATGAAAGAGCAATAGCCCAAATAGAATATGCAATTGCAATTGGAAGTCTTATGTACGCTGCACAATGTACAAGACCTGATATAGCATTTTTCGTGAGTAAACTAAGTAGGTTTACTAGCAATCCAAGTTTCGAGCATTAGAAGGTCATTGGCAGGGTTCTTGGTTATTTGAAAAAAACAAAAAATCTTGGGCTATAATATACAAGATTTCCTAAAATCTTGGAATGATATACTAACGCAAGTTGGATATCGAATGCAGGAGAAAGTAAGTCCACTTCAGGTTGGGTATTTACTCTTAGAGGAGGTGTAGTTTCTTGGAAGTCTAAGAAACAAACTGTATTACTTACTCAACAATGGAGTCGGAATTTGTAGCATTGACCGAAGTTGGAAAAGAGGCTGAGTGGCTAAGAGATTTGTTATATGAAATACATTTTGATATAAAGGATATTTCATCAATACCTATCTTATGTGATAGTCAAGCTACTCTTGCTCGAGCTTATAGTGAAGTATATAATGGAAAGTCTAGACACATGAGTCTAAGACACGATTATGTAAGAAAGTTAATCAAGCATGAAATAATTTCTCTTACATTTGTTAAGTCTAGTGAGAACTTGGCGGATCCGTTTACTAAACCTCTCACGGGAGAGTTGGTAATATCGACATCAAATAGGATGAGGTTGAAAGTCCTTAAATAAATCCACCAATGATAGCAACCCTATCAAAATATATTAAACAAGTATATTTAGGTTCAAGGGATAATAACAAGTCATTTGATAAGTGGATGGATCTCAACACTGTTAAAATTATTATTAAACCCTATCATTGATAAATAGTGTTGGTCATTACAGTTGGAGGAATTAGTTATAATTAAAACTTTTAATGAAGTTCATATGGAGTACAAATATCTCTAAAAGTAATAAAGATACTAGAAGAACTTCACATATGTGAACTTCAAGGTGGTATCGCCTCATTAGAGAGTTGGAGTTTTCTCTCTTTAAAAGTTCAAAGAAATAAGATAAGTGCAAGGCCATATTAGCACTAAACGAGTTAGAGGAATTTGAGAAAATTTAACACTTGTGTGTGTGATTTCATCGGTATTGTCACAATGAATAATTGGTTCAAAGCATTCTAGCTACCTAGAATTTCGATAATGTTTCATGAGATTTACAATGGTTAGATTCAAATCGAAAGTTATCTAATTCTTATGCATGAGTGTTGATATTTGATTCTGTGATTAAAGTTGATTTTGAACAAGTGGAGGATTGTTAGTATTATTGTTCAAAACTCAAGAGAAGAAACCATGAATGTGAAATGGAAAGAGGAATGCGGTCGCATAGGCGACTGCAGAGAATTCAAGGGCCGCAAATGATATAATTATGCGACCGCATAGTTATAGCCTATGCGGTCGTATATTAGTAAAATCCGACTGTTAGGTTGGATTTTTTCTAATTTTCTGGTGGTTTTATGGTGAAATATTGCACCTCTTCTTCTTTTGTTGAGACCAGTTCGTGTATGAATGGTTGAAAACTATAAATGCAGGTTGGTTTTCATTCTAAAATATAAGAAATCATCAAATTATTCATCAAAAAAAATTTTTGGTCAAATTATTGTTCTTCACATAATCAAATTTATGCCATTTCACTTGTTCATTTTCGAATAATCACTTGAGATTTTGGTTTTCTTCATTTATAGGCTTGAAATCTTATAAACCATTTGTCATTTAATCCTCAAAAGCACTGGTGGAGGAGGCAAATATCGTTTGAGGACAACGATATCGTGATCAAGTCTTGTTTCTATTTCCTTATTCACCTTTTTTTCCATTGTGATATTCTCCATATTTTTTCAAACACTTTGTTCATCTTAAGTATTATTCGATATGTTCGGGCGATGCTCTTCTCATTTTTGGTAAACTTTTTGTTGTCATTAGCAGTCATGTCTTGTATCATTGTTATTGTTTGATAATTTTCAATTTTAATAAATCACTTGGTTCTGAATTTATAGAATGGATTGGTGGGTGTCAATCTAGTTGGGATGTGCCGCTCCATTCTTCACGAAAGGGCCTGGATTTATCCAAGAAAATATTGTGTTTTGCCTCAAGTTACATTTAGTACGCAATTCTCATCAAGATTCTTCTAGTTACAATTGAAAATAATCTACAAATTCAAGTGCCTAATTTCTTACATTTGATAGAAAATTACACTACTTAAAATCACTTTTCTTGTTAGCATAAATTAATCACTTGTGTTTAGTAGATCATTTCTTTTATTAGAATATTCGATAATCAACATCAATTTTTACCATTTTGTCATTTGCCTCAAGATAGTTCATTTTTGGGGGATTCGACAGAAATAATGTTTGACAAATACGAATTGCCGCTGAATCCAGAAGTAGACATATTATTCTAGAATTTTAAGGTAGATATTGGAGACTATAGGGTTTTAGCTATAGTGCAAAAAGTGTTAAGATTACTAGTGGTTTGTTTTGTGGTGAAACAAATTTGAGCGGGACAGTGAACGATCTCGGTCTTATTTTATATATATTTTTTTAAATTTAAATCGTATTTTTACAGAATAATATTAAAATAAATAAATGAAAATATTTCAATCTTCATCATGTCTCCTTATAAATTCCTAAGCTTGCCTCGTAGCTTAGTTGTCGATCTGACCCGGACACAGACTCGAAGAATACAACGAGTTATTGGTTCAACCGGTGACCTGGTGGTTTAATCGACATGTCAATTTCTGTCAAATATATTATTAATTATTTTCATTGGAAAATAAAATTTTGACATTTTGTTACCATTAACAAAATTAACATCATGTTATTTTGTTAACTAAAGATCAATTTGTAGCCCAAATTCCACAAACTCTAGATCATATATAGCGAAATATGCATTTGAAACAATAAAAATAACAATCAATGATCAAAAACTATTTAATCTCACGAAGTTCAAATAATACGACCAACCTATTACGACAAAGGCATAACCCACAAATTATGGTGAAAGATACCCAGAATTGAAGCTTACGACGTGCAGTATTCAACGAAAATAAGCTAAATGAATTTCATCAGTTATATATATATATATATATATCAATCAAACTTACATGTTCTTCTTCCATCTATTAAAATTTGAAATCGAAGATTTGAATTTTTGGGAGTGGTTGCATTAGAAGGGGATTGTGAGATGGGGGCCATAGGGTTATTGATTTTTCAACAATCCCTAAAGATAAATTTGTAGCCCAAATTTCACAAATTCTAGATCATGTACAAAAATACATGCATTTAATCAAAAACTATTTCACATGACAAAGTTCAAATAGTACGACCAACCTATTAAGACAAAGGCACAACCCACAAACTATGATGAAAGATACCCAAAATTGAAGCCTACGACGTCCAGTACTCAACGAAAATAAGCAAATTGAAAGAGGTATACACACACACACTTACATGTTCTTCTTCCATCTATTAAAACTGAAAACGAAGATTTGAATTTTTGGGAGTGGTTGCATTTGAAGGAGATTGGGAGATGGGGGTCTAGGGTTATTGATTTTTTCAACAATCCCCAAAGTTAATTGCAAGGAAATTGGAAAGCCACGAGGAGAAATAAGTGGGCTATACACATTACAAAGGTCCGATTGGTTCAAGGAAAAATGGGCATGCGCGTTAACTAAAAAATCAACGGTTCAACAGGTTTGAAGCGATTTAATTGTCCAGCAATAAATATATGTGACTCGGATCCGACCTAGGTTCGATTCAACGATTTCCAACCAGATTTTATAACATTGCCTCATTGTCATTCCTACCAGTAATACAAGAAGACTTAGTAGAGAAGTTTAATTAAGTTATTTGTACAATCCTTATTGATAATTATTATTGACACCTAGATGTTGTCAAATTCGGACCATTGATTTTTTTTTAAAAAGGTAGTTTTTAACAATTTTTTAAAATTGATTAATGTGGTGCTATCGAGTGTGAAATTATCAATCAATATTGTACAAATAGCATGATTTGAAGAAATTTAGGTGACATACTAATTGGTAAATAGTCCAAAAACAATGAATTAAACTGAATTGTCAGAAAAATGGCTCTTAATTGACCTACACTCACGTTAGTGTGAAACCTGCGTGAATAAAAAATGCCATAAAAAATCTCCCCCTAAGTCCAACCCCTCTATTGTGAGCGTGTTGACACTTGACAGGGCCCTCACTAACAATAATGACCATGTACAACCAAGGGCGACACGACGCTACTTCTTGGTTGTACATGGCCCCTGCCGAAACCTATCCAAAAATAATTAAAACAAAAAGGACACCCTCTCCCGAAATCATCACTGACAATTGCAGACATTTACTTCAAGGTGGCTCTAATTTTAATAAATAGTACTATATTTATAATTGCAAAACAAACTTTTTCCTTGTTTTAAAATATTTTCTAACTACAATTTTTAATTCATCAACTTCATGCAGTAGGATTTAATTCGTCTGCTCTGATTTCTGCCCTCATTCAGAGTGGCACATCAATGTCCTTCCAACAAAACTTACGGGTGGTGAAATTTGATGTTAGTGATTTCATTTCAAATTAGTTACTTAATTCGAACCCTTGAATATGACTAACAAAAAGTTGATCGATGGGACGGAGGAAGTACGCAAATAGGTAGATTGTCACGTAGCATTTTCTTTTGTCAAATCAACGGATACTGACACGGATAAAATAATCGTCTCGAAACAAAGTTTAAATTCAATGACTAGTTTAACATTAACTTAAAATTTCGCTAATAGTTCAGAAATGGCCCATATTTAATAACGAATGCAGTTTGACGTCACACCAAAATAAGATATTGGTCTTGTCGTCTTGAATGCCATATTCAATTTTCGTGTTTCTTGATTGCGTAAGCATGACAAGTTATATATGCATTAAATTGTTTTGTCTTTCCATCCCTTTTTATGACGAACTTACGTGTCCTAAGATGGATCCTTTTCTTCATTGTTATTGAAAGCTAATCTTCAATGGATGAGGGACCAATATGAAATCACTCACATGACGTAATTGTTTTTTTAGTAAATGATCATCACACTTTTTTTTTTCTTTTTCTAAACCACTTAAATTGTAGGATCGATTTGATATAAATGGACATTTACCAATTTATTTAACGAAAAGGAAGAATAAACCTGGGTTGTATAAAGTTAGACCTTTAATATATGAGCACGATATGAAAATCTAACCACCTATAGATGGTTACTATGGCTAGAATTTTTGGTACGAGAGATCTAGTACACCGATTTATTAGAAAACAAAATTAAAAGAACAAAATTGTGTCTCTCTCATACGACTGAGGGTGTTGCGATTTCAGATAGAGACTTACACGACCTCCAGATAATTAGTTAGCCAAACTAATGTCTAGAGATTATTAAGAACTTTTGATGTTAATTAAGCACATAAAAGAAATGATTGCTAACCATGGGATGCTAAGAATATCAAAAGTATAAAATCTCAACAAAAGTTCATCTTCGAGACAATATGTATGTGGTTATGTCTAGCTAGCGTGATAGTAGTTATTGTCAAAGTGACTGTCTAAAAGTACGGTCCATTTAGAGGACTTTCGAAAAACCAAAAGTTACTTCTAAGAATAAAAAATTGCTTGTGAAATATGTTGAAATAATTTTCTGAAAGCATTTTGTCTAAGTAGAGCTTTTAAAGGACCTGACATAAGATAACTTCTTCAACAAGATCTTTTGCAAGAAACAAAGGCAAAAGCCTTGTCAAATGGGCCATGAAGCCTTTTTTAGATAGAGTGAATTACCATTATTTAATATTTATTTCTCTTATCTTATCTATTATTTTTCTCTCTTATGAAATCTTATTTGACCCCTATTTTTTGGGAAAAATGTATTTTGAAATTATGATTTTTTGGAGAACGTGTAATTACAAAATTAAAAAAAGTTTTGGATTACGTATAAAAATATTATATGGTAAAATGTGTGGTAGAAACCGAGTTTTGAAAAAAACTAGTTTTTGAAAAAAAAAAATCAAGGGCTAAATATTCACTAGAGTTGAATTACAGAACAATTAAAGATAAAATTTTAGTCCTTCTTTAATACAGATTAAAAACAAATTTAGATTAATGTCACATAAATCGAAAGCCTTTCTATTTAGATGTTACCGAGATTACAATTCATAAGACGCATTCGAGATGTTCTAAGCCACATAATAATAGATGTTACTGTTTTCCTTATATTTTGGCATCACTAATATGATGTCGTTACTTATTGTATTACCATTAACAAAAGGTATAACAATTCGATCAGGGGCATTAAATTTAATTTGCTATTATCTTATAGAGCATGTTTGGTTCATTGAACTATACAAAATTACAAACATCTTGTCAATCTCTTTAGCTTAGCCCCTGTTTGGCCACGATTAAATTAAATTTATTTCTCTATTTTCTAATCAATTACACGTTTCCGATAAAATAATATTACACGTAAACTTAAAATTTTTCCTTATTTTTTAGCCACGCGTTCTCCAAAAATAACTATTCCCCTCATTATAATTTGAGATAATAGAGCTCAACTGGGACTTTTGTCTAGCTCCCATTTGACCCCATTAAATTATAATTCATTTATCTATCTTTTCTTATCAACCATACATTCTCCAATAAAATAATATTATACATAAATCCAAACAATTTTCCTTCTTTTTAAATCACACATTCTCAAAAAAATTACTATCTCTCATTATAATGTAGAATAATGGGAGCCAAGACGCTTCTGAGATACCAAAATGTCGATAAAGTAATTTTGAGGCGATCTAAACAATTTTAGAACTTGAAATATCTTCGGTATTAATTTGCGTAAAATAAGAGAGATTGATCCAAGTATAGGAATATGTCAATTCATGCCAAGGACACACCAACTACACTTCTAATTGCGTTCATGCCTTTTAATTTGAAACTGTTTCCCATTTTTATTCACATTACTTAGTTAGGTTGAAGACACCAAGAATATGAAACAATTTTAAATCTAAAGCATCCCAAGATTGTTGAAGGAAACCTTCATTTTAACTACTCACAACATTTATAAAATCCAATTAAAACAAATCCTCTGCATAAACAAAACGCATTTTCCGAGCCTAAATTACAATGGGCATAATGGTGCTGGCTTTCTGCATTCTCTTTTCATGGATCTTCCTTCACAGATTGAAGCAGAGGAATGCCAAAGGTCCCAAAACGTGGCCGTTTGTGGGGGCTGCCATAGAACAGCTGATGAATTACGACAGAATGCACGACTGGCTTGCCGAATATTTTGCCCAGTCGAGAACCGTGGTTGTGCCAATGCCCTTCACAACATATACGTATATTGCAGATCCAGCCAATGTGGAGCATGTCCTGAAAACAAACTTCAACAATTACCCAAAGGTGATTTTGATAAACTTCAACTATTTTCTGAGGAATTTACTGAAAATTTTCCTTTCTTGATTGAAGGGTGAAGTGTATCATTCATACATGGAAGTTCTGCTTGGAGATGGTATTTTCAATGCAGATGGTGAGCTCTGGAGGAAGCAGAGGAAGACTGCTAGTTTCGAGTTTGCGTCCAAGAACTTGAGGGATTTCAGCACTGTGGTTTTCAGAGAGTATAGCCTCAAACTCTCTGAAATTCTGGGCCAAGCATCTTACAGCAATCAGCAAGTAGATATGCAGGTAATATCATCCTGTTTGCAAGTAAAATGATACATATTTCGATGATCTCGAGAAGAATTTACAGGTACATGCATTCTTTTTCCAGGAACTTCTAATGAGAATGACTCTAGACTCAATATGTAAGGTGGGATTTGGTGTGGAAATAGGAACGCTGGCTCCTAATTTACCAGACAATCTCTTTGCCAAGGCCTTTGATACTGCAAACATTATAGTAACTCTTAGATTCATTGACCCTTTGTGGAGAATCAAGAAATTCTTTAATCAGGGATCAGAAGCTATCCTTGATAAAAGTATTAAAACTGTAGATGATTTTACATACTCTGTCATCCGAAGGAGAAAAGCAGAAATAGACACCGCCAGAGGGTATAATAAAGATGACAAGGTAACTTGATTCCAACGTTTTATTACCAAATAAAATGAACTTGTAGTTGATTATTTTTCACATAAACACTATCAGATCAAGCACGACATACTGTCGAGATTCATTGAGCTAAGCAAAGATCCTGGGAACAATATGACTGACAAAAGCCTAAGAGATGTTGTCCTAAACTTCGTAATTGCCGGGCGTGATACCACTGCTACGACACTTGCGTGGGCTATCTACATGATAATATCCCACAAAGATGTAGCACACAAGCTTTACTCGGAACTAAAAAGTTTTGAAGAAGTTAGTGCAAAAGAGGAGAACGTTTCATTTGATATGTGTCATACAGAGGATCAAGAATCATTCAATCAAAGAGTAGCACAATTTGCAGGACTTCTAAATTATGATTCCTTAGGGAAACTGTATTATTTACATGCTGTGGTGACAGAAACACTTCGGTTATACCCAGCCGTTCCTCAGGTTAGTGATCAAGGAGAATTCGAGGCCAGAAAGTGATCAAGGAGAAATCTAACAGTATCTGTTTTGCAGGATCCCAAAGGCATATTAGAAAATGATGTTTTACCAGATGGAACCAAAGTAAAGGCTGGAGGCATGGTGACATACGTTCCATACTCGATGGGAAGAATGGAGTACAATTGGGGTCCAGATGCAGCTTCATTCAAGCCAGAGAGATGGCTCAAAGACGGGATCTTCCAAAATGCATCTCCATTTAAATTCACTGCATTTCAGGCAGGACCGAGGATATGCCTTGGAAAGGATTCAGCATATCTCCAGATGAAGATGGCACTGGCCATTTTGTGTAGATTCTATAAATTCCAATTGGTTCCAGGACATCCTGTGAAGTACAGGATGATGACAGTTCTATCAATGGAAAAGGGAATGAAGCTTATAGTCTCCAAACGTTAGTATTTTCTTGAGGCGACACAAATGAAAAGGTGTTTGTTTAGAATTAACCCAAGTTTAATTGATTAAAAGAAAGAACAACCAAGACATTTATTTTGAAATATGTAACATATTTTAAAGTTTATTCCATTTTTGTAGTCCTAAACATGTGCAATATATATAGTGGCAATAGATAAGTTAAATGTTCCTGGCTAGGAGGAGACCCTCTCTTACTGCCAACATTTCCCCATCTTCAACCGAGAAGTCTCCATCAATAGTCTTGGCACCAGTTGCAATTATCGAGCTGACATGATCGAGCTTCTATAACTACACCAATGCCGAGTTTTAGGTTGCATATATAAGCTTGGTTAAGTTTTAGGTGGCATAAGCTTTGTTCGACTGCTACATAAAATAAGCTTTACACGGGAAAAATAAATCACTTCTTGGTTAAAAATAGATGAAAGAGTCTAATTTCAACCCAACTCAAAGGGTTGTATTTGGTACCCAATAGTTTAAAAAACCTCAAACTCAATGATGAAAACTCATCTACGTATGGTGAAAATATAATGAAAATCGGCCCTAAATGCAAAAATTGTACAAATTGACCTTTAAAAAAAATTTAAGCCTTGTTTTGCTTTCAAATTGAGTTTAAAGAAATATCAAGCAAAACTATTATTCAGGCCAACTTACAAGCTTAATGCCTTAATTACTCTGTTGACTTACGTCGTTATGTTTTAAGTTTTTAATACTTTTGACTCTAAAAAGTTGAAACCAACAAATTTCTTGCCACCTTCTAGCATATATCACCTTCCTAGATCTTTTTCCGATCACCAGAGCTCTCCGGAAGCAGCTTTCCAACGAGTATTGCCACCAATAAAGACCTGAGAGATGAAGAACAAGAATTTGGCTCCGCTTATTAATATTGCTTGCCTTTCTTATAATTTTTGAAGATTTACGAATGAAATAAGAAATAGCTCTAAAATTTTGGCCATTATTAAAGAAACAGAAAAGTCACTTGTGAAATATGATAGCCTTATAAAAAAAAATATAATATTAAATCACTATGAGTTCATCTAAGCTCAAAACATTTTCAGGCTGGAAGCAAAGGCAAGAGCTTGTGTACACAAATGAAGAGACACATGAGAGTGTGAGCCCAATCAATCATCTATTTTCAGAATATCTAATCAAATTACAAAATCAGAACCACATTACCTTAATAGCGATTCCGTCTCAAGGTAAGAACTATGTCCACTTGTTCATAAAAATTTCCGCTATGAAGAAGCGAAAATGATTACAATTACAATCTCACACCTTTTAATTTGTGTGTCGGACAGGAAATGAACATAAACTGAAAGGGTAACCAAAAGCAATCCTCCATATTGATGCGAATTGGAAGCCTACCACCAATAACAATAAAATCGTAAGAAGGAAAAAAAAAAAACGTGCATATTTATCTCAATGTGAGATTACCTCAATTTCCGTCGTAAGTCAATACGACAAAAAAAAAAAAAAATTATAACAGAAAAACCTCTTAATCAATTTTCTCCATAATAGCTACATAAGCCATAATAATGACTCATTATTTATAAAAAAAAAATAGAGCAAAATCAAAATTATAAGATTAATTCATGTATTGACTCTAACGATAATAATTAGATTTTACAACTTAATAGAGACACAAGTCATCAAAGTCATATAAATGTTGTAACTCCATTTCTGCTCAGTAGCAAAGTAACATTATGTGACAATATTATCGAACAATCATCCCTGGTTGATTTGGTAAGTAGATTGTTAGTCTAACGGTGAACAATATTAAAAAGGAAAAGAGGTTAAAATCCTATCAATAATGCTGAATATGAAACATACCTTACCTGAATAAATCTAACCCCTTTTGAAACCTCCTATGTTGGCTGCATAATTCAATGTGCCTATTGCTGTAGAGATAAATAAAGGACTGATAAACTCACTTCATCTAGTACGATAAAGTGACATTTTCCCTTTAGCCTTGATATAAAAATAGTACTCATTTATCGCAATCATCGTAGATCTGACATGTGAATAAGAGATTAAAATGTAGCCAAAGATGACTCTCCGACACGACACCTCCTAGAATATTGTGTCCCATAATTCTATAGGGCACTAATACATGTTTCATATAAACCTTTGACGAGCTTGCCGGCAAGTCATTCTTGGCTACACCATCCACACATCTTCTCCACATGCAAGACCTAAGGTGACTACATTCTTCTGAAGAACCAAAATGTTTTCAAAAACTCAAAAAGTATTTGATGTGAAATGTTAAATTTGAGAGATCTAAGGTTACATATTGTGGCTAAAAAAGAGAAGCTCGTGGGGGATGGCCGGGTGGGATGGGATGGGATGGGATGGGATGGGACTAATTATTTGAGAAATATGAGATCATGTAGGGTAGGGTTGAGGAATTCTATACTGGTAGCAATATTTTGGGCATTATCTTCCTCATATAATTTTGTATTTTGAGCTGTTATATTCTTATCATTTTAACAAATTCAAGTTGTGGATAAGGGATTTGAAAGTGATGACTTCAAGGCACATTGCCGACCAATTGCAGCCGTCCACATGCAGCAGAAAAAGACAAATTTTTGCTTCCTAATGAGGTAAAATAATATTTTTATTAGATTTGACTGCGACTTCGTGAAACTTTTTTAATTTGCTTTGGTGAGTTGCTGTAAAAAATAAGTGGCATTTTCACGTAGTGCCCATGATAAAAGGCAAACTCTTACGAGCATCACTGACCACAGTATCGTTGAGCGACCAAAAACGAGACAAGAAAATGTTATACATTAAGAAGTTCTAGTCCTTAACTTTCCTCACTATTAGAACCAAAAATGTATGAATATTTTGCAGTGGTAATTGTAATTTGACTAATTTTTGGGGGAGCTAGAAAACCAACGACAAACGTTTAAGAGTTAAATAAATTGATTTAACAGAAAATTGTTCCCTTAATTTATCAAACTCGATATTTCTCTAGCTATACTTCCTTTTGCACATCAACAAATATGCGGTGAAATCCGATTTATGTAGACGCGAATGATGTGGAAGACATCTATGAAATGCTATATCAGATTTTTCGCAATCTGCGATTTTCACTTCAACTCGTGTTTAAATTCTCCATTAGCTTATCTATTCTCAGTTCAAGTACTATCTCTTAACATGCAGTAATCAACTAGACACTAAAATTAATAAAATATATTAAAAAGAATACTTTTTAATTCTGTATAATTATGTTTGTGTCCACATATTTTATTTGGGAGGCATATGTGTATGACTAGTTATAAAATGCTAGATAGAAGCTACAAAAGTAATATTCACGCTTTACCACTACTAAAATTGTACAAGTCCTTTATTGGCCTCCATTTTTTAAAGTTCATTTCCTCCCCCTCCCAAACTCATTTTTAAGCACATATTTTATTGATTCCACAATTATTATCAACAAATACGCGGTGAAATCCGATTTATGTAGACGCGAATGATGTGGAAGACATCTATGAAATGCTATA